>APFE031538729.1:71190-93334 GCA_000404065.3 Pinus taeda | reverse complement strand
CAGGTGGTTTTCACCCACATTGGGTTTCCACCTTATACCATGGTGTTCATGTGTGTGGCTCTTGTGTGATGTCCTGTTTTGTTATACTGCACCTGTTTACTGTTAATATGCTTAATAATGTTCTGATGCATTCACTGAAGATTAAGCTAACTGAATTATAAGATCTCTGGGTATACGCTATTTTCGTTAGACACAGTCGCGTGTATACGCTGGTTCACTTAATTGAAGTAGCGTATATGAATCTGAGTATGAAATTGAAAAGTTTTATCTGACCTGATAATACTGATTCACCCCCCCCTCTCAGTATTATTTCCAACAATCTGGGTGTGGATCCTCCCTTGTCTGCATATCTCTTGTAACTATCGAATGAAAGGTGGAAAGTTGGTTCTCCGAAGCTATGCCATGAATTGAACCTTCAAAGAATTCCCTTCCATTGTCCGCTCCTAAATTCGCAAGGAAATCTGCCAGCTTGTTCCCTTCTCGCCCGATGTGCTTGAAGGAGATGGCTTGGTTATTAATGAGCCATTGTTGAAGTAGCTCAAGTCGAGTGGCCAACCTCCAACTGTTGCTGACCTTATAGACCAAGGAGCCCTGTTGTAGCTTTGAGGCCATGTTAATGATGAGTTGGGAGTCCCCTTCCACTATAAGAGGAAAGAGCTGTTGATTCTACGCTATAATAAGCCCTTTCCATAATCCTTCGAGTTCCGCGGCATTATTAGTATTCCAACCAATGGAGCCAAAAAAGGTGACAAGAGGATTTCCCTGGTGATTTCTGATGACTCCTCCAAATCCCGTTTTTCCAGGATTTCCTTTCGACACCCCATCAAAATTGATTTGAAACACATTGATCGGCGGTGGAGTCCAAATAAATGAGGTCTCTTGATGTCTGGGTGTATTTTCTTTAGAAGAGATTAGGTTCTGTAGCTGAATCTGCCAGCTGTTCCATATAGCTTGTTCCTGTGGAGTAGAAGGAAAGTCCTCTTGGGACCAACATTTTAGGGATAGAGTTTCTTGGATGTTATGGTGCAACCCTTTCTAAATCTGCTCCAGCGTCATTGATTGATCTTTAAAGATCCGCCTGTTTCTTTCCTTCGAGATATTCCACATAAGTAGTCCTGGTGTGATTTGCCAAAGAGTGTTTAAAAGATTGCTTTGATAAGGCTTTTGCGTCCAGTTGCACAGTGTACTTTTAAGATCCCCCAGCACTCTACCATCCTTTTGACAGCGGAATGTGACCTTTTCCCACAGTTTCCTTCCTAGCGGGCATGTTTGCATAATATGAAGAGATGATTCTTCATCCTGCTTGCAGTTGAGACAAATATAAGGACCAATGAAATTCCTTTTCTTGAGGTTGTCCCATGTGAGAATTTTGTTATGTGAGAGAAGCCATAGAAAGGTTGAAACCTTCAGCCAGATGGGAGGGTTCCATATCTTTTCCCATAGTTTATATTTGAATGTTATATCTTTGATAATGATGTGGTAGGCTTATTTAGTTGTGAAGGTCCCCTTTTCCTCATCTCCCCATTTTAGCGTATCCATGCTGGCCAAGTTTAGAATTTTCCGTTTTTGAAGCTCTGCAGATAGAGAAAGTTGAGATTGCTCCGAACTGGAAGGTAAGATACGATTGGTGTCTATCCACTCCCTATGTTCTTGGTCAGTATGAGATCTCCAGAAGTGACTCACTTTATCATGCTGGTTTATGTCTCGGTCTGAGATGCCCTGAATGATATTTTTGAGGTTTGGGAGCTGCTGCCATGAGTCTTCCCAGAACCTTCCCGTAAGTCCGTCTTTTACCTCCAAAAAACTATGCCTTTGAATTAAATCTCTGTGTTTAATGGTTGAATTCCAAATAACCGAGCCCTTACTGACCTCTGACATTCTAATTCGCTCCTCTAAGGGCAAATTACTGGCATATTTCGCTCCTCTAAGGGCAAATTACTAGCATATTTGCCCTCATTGTCATATTGTTGTGTTCTGGATCTCTTAGCCCAATGCCTCCTACCTTTTTAGGAAGGCAAGCTTTCTCCCATTTAACCAAAGCCCACTTTCGATTTGGCCCCTTGCTTCCCCATAGGAAATTACGCTGCAGTTGTTTGATCACCTTAAGCACCCACTTTGGTGCTGCCACAATTGAGAGAGGTATAGAGGCATGGACTGAAGAACTGCTTTGATTAACACTATGATCCTGCTAGCCAAATTTAGGGCCCTATGAGTCCATAATGATAATCTGGCTTCCAATTTTTCTAACAGGCTGTTCCATGAGGAATGCTTGAGAGCCGAGGCAATTAGAGGAGCTCCTAAATACTTGGATGGCAGGGATGCCATGGTAAAGCCTAAAATGCGAGATATAGCTCTTTCAATGGTGGACAGAGTATTGAAAAAGAAAATATGGGATTTGACTTTGTTGATGGGGGCCCCTGAGGCATTCGAGAAGTTCTGAATAATAGAGTTGAAGGATCAGACCTCTTGTACAGAAGGATGACCGAATAACATGTTATCATCAACAAATTGCTGGTGGGAGATAGCAGGGGCTTGGTGGAATGCTATACCTTTGAGATTACGGGAAAGGATAGCCGATTTGATACTACGACCTAATCCTTTAGTCAGGATGACAAACAAAAAGGGCGATAGGGGGTCCCCTTGTCTAATTCCCCTAGAAGGGTGAAAGGTGGGAGTCGGAATACCATTAATGAGAAGAGAGAAAAACGAAGAAGAGATAAGATTGCTGATCCATCTGACCCAATATGGGGCAAAACCAAAGGATTTGAGATTTTTTTGCAAATAATCCCAGCTGATGCTATCGAAAACCTTAGATAAATCAACTTTGAGCAACATACCTGGTTGTTTTGATTGCTTGAGAGAATGTATTATTTCATGGGTTAAAATAATACCATCCGTAATCTGACGGTCTTCTACATAACCCGATTGTTCTGGAGATATGATGAGAGGGAGCATGGGCTTCAGTCTTGAAGCTACGACCTTAGATACAATCTTGTAAATGATGTTGCACAAAGCGATTGGCCTATACTTGTCGGCAGTATTGGATTCCTCTGCCTTGGGTATCAATGCTAGGAAGGTTGCATTCAATCTTGGGTACATCCAACGGAGAGTGCGTGATTCTTCCACCACCTACCAAACTTCCCACTTTATTAGATCCCAGGAGTGGTGAAAAAAGTTTGAAGTAAATCCATCTGGTCCAGGAGCTTTCCCTGCTTTTAGTTGATTCACCGCCGACTCAACCTTCTGAAGACTTATAGGCTTGAGAAGAAGGGTGTTGTGATCTTCAGTAATTATTCGAGGTATATGTCTGATAATCTTGTCAATGGCCTATGTTCTGTTTATATTTGGTTCTTGATTCATCTTCTTGAAGTAGTTTAGAAATTCCTGTTCAATGCCTTGATGGGTTTCAATTTTAGCTCCCTGTTCATTATTGACATAAGAAATTTGATTCATCATTCTTCTTTGGACTGTAGTCTTGTGAAAAAATTTTGTATTCTTTTCCCCCTCCTTCAACCATCTCATTCTCGATTTTTGTCTCCAAATAATTTCCTCCTGTATGTCTCTTTCTAGGAGTTTGTTCTCCATGACTTGTTCCTTCTGTACTAGCTCTTCTGAGCGTCCTTCAGAGATCATTTTTTGCTGAATAGCCTTCATTTATTGAATGAGACTTTCCTTTGCTTTGAATATGTTGCCAAAAGTGTTTTTATTCCAGCGTTTTATTTCCTCTTTTAGATGCTTCAGCTTCCTTTGGAAAATGGCCATTTTTGTTCCCTCCATTGGATGACAATTTTGCCAAGTAGTTCTGATGAATTCATGAAAGTCCGGATGAGATAACCAAAAAACCTCAAACTTAAAAGGTCGCCTTGTGCTATTACCAGGTCGATTCCAATGAAGGGAAATGGGCTAGTGATCAAAGCCAGAGTAAGGAAGGATAGAAGCTCTGAATTCTCCCCCTAGATGAACTGCATTGCCAGATATCAAAAATCGATCTAGGCGCGAAGCTATTTGCATTGGTGCAACTCTTTTGTTGTTCCAGGTGTAGAGACCGTTGGTTGTAGGAAGGTCTATCAACCAATTATTTTGAGTGAAATCTTTTAATAAAGAACGATCCCTGTTTATTCTACAACGTCCACCCTTCTTTTCCTCCATCGAAGCAATCATGTTATAGTCTCTCCTATAACCCAAAATGGGTAATCTCTCTCTGCATTGAGCTGCGAAAAAGCATTCAGGATGTCCGCTTTGTGTTGGGTTTCTTGGGGAAAGTACACATTTGTGATGTGACCATAAATATTTGTTCCAAGTAAATGAAAGATAGCTTGAATGAAATTTTTATTGGCATGTATGTTGGTTAATTGGATCATTCTTGCATCCCAGAGCACTGCAAGTCCCCCTGAGGATCCCTGAGCATCCACAGCTGTTACTAACCCACCTTGCCAGGCCTTAGCTGCTATCTTTTCCAGTATTGTCGAATTACATTTTGTCTCTCGCAGAAAGAGAATCGCTGGTTTTTCTTCCATTAGCATATTTTTTAAAAGTCTTCCTTTCCTTGGGCAGTTAAGCCCTCTAATATTCCATGATATCAACCTCATTGGGAAGGTTTGGGGTTGGTATTATAATACTTGGTTAGCTTGGCATATCGGCCTGACTCAACCAAGACCTCTCCAATATTGATGGTTCTTTCTAAGGTGGTTTTCCTTCCTCGCTTTTTATTGTCTTTGGTAATGAACTTCCCATCCCATTGACTGCCAATTTGAACCCCTAGAAAATATTTTTTTTGAGCTTTGTTAAGGACTGCTACTAGATTATCCACTTGTCTATCAGGTATTTTGTCGAAGTTACCTGTTTTGCATGCTTTTTCCAAACCTAGAATGTCTAGCTCGCCAATATCTATTGATTCGGTATCTTCTTCCATAAAATGCGGTTCTTCATAGCTTCCATCTCCTTTCTTCTCTTTGCCTATACTAGGGTCCATGTTGTCTATTTCCATTTCCGGGATGCTCCATGTTTCTGAGGCGGATTTGATCTTGTCGCTTTCTTGATCCATCTCCTTTTCCCTTGCTTTCGGATGAGAGCCTATTGTCTTTTCTGGCACAGATCCTTTTTTGTTGGTGGTTGAGGTTGTTGGATCCTGCGAATCTGCATTAGCTAGAACCTCAAAACTGTTGCTAGTAGTGGGTTTTGATGGATCCTTTGGCGATATCTTAGGAGGAACTGCGGATTTTCTATTTCCTCTTCTTTGATTTGTCACTTTAGTGAATCTGTCTGAAGACTGGTGTTCCTGGTTGGCTTGAGCTGTAGGTTTATTGTTTAAAGGGTAATCTCTATAGAGATGTCCTAGGGCATGATATTTCCTACACCTGAAAGGAACATGCTCATAATCAATTAATTGAATCCATTCCAAATCTTCATGAAAAAGAAGTACTGTATCAGGCAAAGGTTGTTTAAGATCCATATAAACGCAGATCCTGGCATAAGAGGTATATCTTATTGTTTTTGTTTCTTTTGCTACCTTGACAAATTCACCTAAAACTTTGCCGATTGCTTTTAAAGACTCCTCCTCCCAGTATTCCCATGGCAGCGAATACAGCCTGATCCAGACCGGTGCCTAGCTTAGATCTTCCTTGTCTGGGTTGAATCATGCGACCCATTCTCTGAGAAATAGCCTGGCAGAGTTGAAGAAATAAGGACCCCCATCAAAGACTCTGTTTCGATCTTCCAAGCAATTGAAGATTACGGTGAAAAACCCTTTCGGCCCTAGATGCAGGGTTATTTGTCCTTTTGGATGCCATTTGACATTGATCTAGGTTCTCAAGGCTTTTTCGGTAGGCCAAAAACCAATAAATTTACCTATGAGAGCATGATCTCTCATATATTGAATTCTAGCATTAATGCGATGACTGGGTAGCTCCACTTCTGGCCTGTGAGTAGCTACTGGCTTGCATGTGGATGAGCTTGCTTTCGGCTTGTCTTGTTGTGCCTGTTCATTCTTCTTCTGCTGATTTTCTCCTATGCTGCCTTCAGTATACTCCTATTCCTCTTCCGAGCCTGCAACGGGCCCTTGCTGTTTGTCGCTTGTTCGAGGAATCGCCCCTCCTACCCCCCTGAGGGGGATTCATTGTAACTGTCTCCCCAAGCCTCGGGCCTGAGACTACTGCGCTGCCACCGTCAGTTGTGGTAATCTCTCTCTGCACTAGCTCTTATGAGCGTCCTTCAGGATGTCCGCCTTGTGCTTGGTGGTTGAGGTTGTCGGATCCTGCGAATTTGCATTGGCTAGAACCTCTAAACTGTTGCTAGTAGTGGGTTTTGATGGATCCTCTGGCGATATCTTAGGAGGAACTGCAGATTTTCTATTTCCTCTTCTTCGATTTGTCACTTTAGTGAATCCGTCTGAAGACTGGTGTTCCTGGTTGGCTTGAGCTGTAGGTTTATTGTTTAAAGGGAAATCTCTATAGAGATGTCCTAGGGCGTGACATTTCCTACACCTGAAAGGAACATGCTCATAATCAATTAATTGAATCCATTCCAGATCTTCATGAAAAAGACATACCGTATCAGGCAAAGGTTGTTTCAGATCCATATAAACGCAAATCCTGGCATAAGAGGTATATCTTATTGTCTTTGTTTCTTCTGCTACCTTGACAAATTCGCCTAAAACTTTCTCGATTGCTTTTAAAGACTCCTCCTCCCAGTATTCCCATGGTAGCAGATACAACCTGATCGAGACTGGTGCCCAGCTTAGATCTTCCTCGTCCGGATTGAATCGTGCGACCCATTCTCTGAGAAATAGCTCAACAGAGTTGAAGAAATAAGGACCCCCATCAAAGACTCTGTTTTGATCTTCCAAGTAATTGAAGACTGCAGTGAAAAACCCTTTCGCCCCTAGATGCAGGGTTATTTGTCCTTTTGGACGCCATTTGACATTGATCCAGGTTCTCAAGGCTTTTTCGGTAGGCTAGAAACCAATGAATTTACCTACGAGAGCATGATCTCTCATATATTGAATTCTAGCATTAATGCGATGACTGGGTAGCTCCACTTCTGGCCTGTGAGCAGCCACTGGCTTGCATGTGGATGAGCTTACTTTCGGCTTGTCTTGCTATGCCTGATCATTCTTCTTCTGCTGATTTTCTCCTATGCTGCCTTCAGTATACTCCTGTTCCTCTTCCGAGCCTGCAATGGGCCCTTGCTCTTTGTCGCTTATTGGAAGAATCGCCCCTCCTACCCCCCTGAGGGGGATTCATTGTGACTGTCTCCCCAAGCCTCGGGCGTGAGACTGTTGCGTTGTCTCCGTCAGTTGTGGTAGTCTCTGTACTGGGGTCCTGCCGTTGCAGGTCGCTGCAGAAACCCTAACCCCTGATCGCCTTCCCGTACTCGCTCCCGTAATATTGAGAAATATTATTTATATTTATTATTATTTAAGATATTTATTTTAAATAAAATTTTAATATGAGTAAAATTTCAATTTTGATAAAGCACCCATAGTTACATACATGGTTACATATTACATTGAGTTGTATACATCATATTAGGATAAAACTTAATCGATCGATGAATTAATAATGGATCCTCATATCGATGTTCTTCAGTTTGAATTAATCATTAATGTTTAGATTTCTGGTATATCGATGGTCCCCCGTCCTCGGAAGCGTTAGGAAATGATCCGTGCTTCATGAACAATCTCTTGGCCTATAAGGGGTTCCCTTGTTAATTCTTCAATTGTCAGATCCAAAAGACTTTCCACATCCAGAAAATCAGCGGCCTGCAAAGCAAATACAGACATTGCAATGTGTATCAGAAAGAATTTACAATTAAATGGGCAACCTTGCAAGTCTCGAAGTTGAAGTGTGATCTAGCTTTTTTATAAGAAAAGCTTCAGCGTAAATCACATGTGATCTAGCTTTTTTGAAAAGATGGATCATGAACCACACTTATTGGTTCGAAACTAGTAGACAAATGTATGCGTACATGTCATTTACGCCACAGTTATTCTTTCAATTTACAATTATTGCACTATAGTTTGAATAACATTTTTATCTAAATTATAAATTCTTAAAATATTTTAGAATCAAAAATATATGAACGAAGTCAAATACTTAATTTTATCATATTTATTAAATCTCAAAATATTCCAGAAATCCACAATCCCTTTAAATTCATAAATTTTTGAATAACAAAAATATAAATACGAATGTATCAGAAACCAACATTTGGAATATATTTACCTTCATGAGATCCAATAACATTACAATATCCAAATTGGTGATGAAATTCAGATCCCATGCCTTGACAAGGTGGGGAAGTCCAGAAGAGTGGCGTAGGTGATACTCCATGTACTTAAACATCTTTTCCAGTGCCTGGATTGATATATCACTAACAGGTACGGCCTCGTGACGGAGTTCTTTTGCCCCGAGAAGGTTTATCATTTCTTTTATCACTTTCGATTGCATTGCCACCTCTTTATCCACTGAAATTATTTTGCCATCACTACTTCTGAGCATTACTCTCACGTACTCATTATTATATTTCATTGGATTGGGACCGGCTTGACACCTTACAGTAACAGAATAATGATATCGGTTAAACAAGTTGCAAACTTAAGATTTTATCGTAAGATTTCTTGTTTTTACACAACTTAAATAGTTTAACATAATTATTTAGTATCAAAACTTATTTGTGTGGGATTCTTAGTAGATAAATACATATTATAAAAGAATTCTTAGTAGATAAATACATATTATAAAAGTCCTTTTTTACTATGTTGTACGGGTTTTTGGAACTAGGGAATGTTGGAAACTTCGGTCTAAAATGATTAGAGGTTTTTTCAAAACTAGATTTACAGAAATCTTTATTAAAAATGGTAATATCATATATATATAATATATATCAAATTTAATATTGAATCAAATATTCAAATATTAAAATAAATAAAATATATAAATTAATGAATAATAATTCTTTTATGTATAAATATATTTTTTGGGTGTCTTTCTCTTTAATATATATAAAATATTAAAATGTCAAGTTCATTATGACATATGATGCCTCTTTGAAATAATCTAACTTAAAAATACAAAATAATAGTTTTACATATGTTTCTCTATGCACACACAATCTTATGTGATATATATACATCAACAACAAAAGAAATACTCATCGTCATGACATCCCCTTACATCGAGGTGCCACACTCTTTCTTAACCCATTAAGAGATTGTTCGAGTTTCTCAAATAAGGATATCAATGTTAAGGATGACTTTGGCCTTTCTTGTTACTAAGGTTCTTTAGTTGGAGCATATTTCTCTTGAGACTTTGTATTCTCCAACCCCAAACTCTAAAACTCCAAAAAAATTAGTCTTCAAAGTTCATGGAACATTCCCAAACTCCAAGTCAAAAGGGAATGTTCCCATACAGTTCCAAAGCTCTTAGGGAAAGGGATTTTCCAACTCTTGAGAGTGGTTCAAGTGTACAAAAACTTATCTACTATTTATCAAAATAGAAAAATAGTTAGAAATAAATTCTAATTCAGTTCTTCTTTCTCTACTTGGATTTTCTACTCTCTAAAGCAAAAAAATGAATTTTTAATATTATTTCTTATAACAATTATTTTTATTTCCTTTCCTTTCTCCATACACTCTAAATACACAATTATATACAACTAAATACTAGCTTAAACATTCTATTCCAGCTAATTCTTCTGTAGAAAATTATCCATTCACACTCATTCAACTTGATTGAGAAGAAAACCCAGCTAAACCCAAGCATATCTAACAGTTTCATCTCCTACCATAAATGACTATGGCCATGGTGTGTTGCCTCTTAAGTCTATATATAAAACACTCTATACTTTAAGAAGTAGCTTTATATTTTCAGAAGTAGCTTTATTGGTAAAAGGAGGTGCCGTAATGAACAAATCCATGCTGGAACGGATTTAAATTTTATCTACTCATTCGCTCTTCCGATCGAATTTACGAATTTCCAATTTTTTTACCTCAATTACGGAGAATTTGGTAACTATGCTATCGAAGTACTACTACCTCCGTTTATGGCTATTTGGTAACTAGGTTGTCAATATCGGATAGAGGGTTCGATGAATATTTCGAAATTGGATAAACCAGAATCATGTTGATAAACGAAATTTATTTAAAAAATAATTTTCTTTTTTCTTTTTAAAATTCAATATTTAATAATTATAGTGACTCAGAAAATACTGATGAAGTTATTTTCAATATAAATTTCAGAATATTTTGGAATTTGAGATCAAGAGTATAAGATTCATAACAGATTTAAGAATATCTTAAAATCTAGTTATGAAGAAAAATCATTTTATGAAAGGTTATATTCAGACTTTGCTATAGACATAAAAATATCGAATTAGTAATGTAAATTCCAAAAATGTTTGAAAAGTGAGATGTTTTATTTATCTGTTGTTATTCAAAATTAATATTATGGTTTCTGTTCGATCTAAAACTTTTGTGATCCAAAATATAAATAAATATTTTTCTGATTAATCATATTATTAGAATTTAGTGTTTAGAACCAATTTGAGATCAAGAGTAAGATTCATAACAGATTTAAGAATATCTTAAAATTTAGTTATCAAGAAAAATCATTTTCTTAAAAGTTACATTTAGACTTTGTGATAGACATAAAAATATTGAATTAGTAATACAAATTTCAAAAATGTTTGAAAAGAGAGATGTTTTATTTGTCTGTTGTCCTTCAAGATCAATACTATGGTTTCTGTTAGATCTAAAACTTTTATAATCCAAAATATAGATAAATATTTTTCTGATTAATCATATTATTAAAATTTAGTGTTTCGAACCAATTAAAATAGAACATATTAATTAGTTTGAAACAACCCAATTCTAATAATATGATTAATCTAAAAACATCTATTTACATTATAACTTCTATTTCGTTTATTTGAAAAAGACTACCGTAATTAAGCAACAAGAAGTTACCGTATTTTCCACATAAGAACCGCTTTTTCCGACCGTTATGTGCTTTTCTGTTGGCTTTATCTCGCTGATCAGTTTTGTGTTACTTATTGTCACGGCTGCCTATTGCTGATCAGCGTGGAGCCGTTTCTTCTCTTCCAGTATCCAGGCCCTGTCCGGTATAGTTTTTTCTCCTATCGATTTTATCGTTACGAAAATGAATCGTTACGTCCTTTGGGTGACCGGTGGGGGAGTTTTTTGTCATTTTCTCTACTTAAATTCAATAAACATTGTCTAAATTATTCCAGAAGGTTATCTATTGTCACCGGAATCTCCAAAAAGTCGCATTATAGACAACTCCTTAAAAATAGGAGTTGTCTATAATGAGACTTTTTGAAAGCCTTTCCAGCAGGTTTTTCCGGTCAAAATCCGGCAGCAATTTATTGGAATCGCAAGTTTGATAGCTAGTTTCTGCAAAATCAAAGGGCCCTAGGGGTTTTTCAGTGTGCTGAATTCAAATATGCAGTTAAAAAACCATTTTAACTCTAAAATCAAGATTTAACCTCAATTTCTTCAGCCAGATTCCGTCACCGGAATCTCCAAAAAGTCGCACAACTCGGAGTTGTCTATAATGAGACTTTTTGAAAGCTTTTCCAGCAGGTTTTTCCGGTCAAAATCCGGCAGCAATTTATTGGAATCGCAAGTTTGATAGCTAGTTTCTGCACAATCAAAGGGCCCTAGGGGTTTTTCAGTGTGCTGAATCCAAATATGCAGTTAAAAAAACATTTTAACTGCTAAAATCAAGATTGAACCTCAATTTCTTCCGCCAGATTCCGTCACCGGAATCTTCAAAAAGTCTCATTATAGACAACTCCTTAAAAATAACGTGCAGGTGTTAAGTGATGCAAGCGGTCTCCGCTGGCAGCGCGAGGGCAGCAGAGGGATCTGCTGTGTTTACCTGAAATTTTAGCCATGCAAAGCTTCCTACATTTTTGTTTATTTACATTCAAAGGTTCTTTTTAAAAGTTATGATCTTCTGTAAATCGTCTTATCAAAGTGCACCATGTCAAGTGGGTATACATTACGTCTACAATGTTACTAACGACTCCAATAACTAGACATTTCATGTCGACGATTTTATTTTTGTTTTCATTTAAACGGGTTATAATTAAGTTATCGAATTTTGTGCTATGTCATTAATGGATTTAATTTTTAATGTTAAAGATATTATATATATATATATATATATATATATTAAAAAAGAAAGGTTGTATCTTCATCATGTTATAAGTTTGAGTGTAGTAGAGAATGACTAACATAGAGCAGTTAGATTTCATCAAAAAAATATATGTTCGATTGCGTTGTCATAAGTTGAGTGTAGTAGAGAATGACTAACATAGAGCAGTTAGATTTCATCAAAAAAATATATGTTCGATTGCGTTATAATGCTTTGAATATTGGTAAAAAGAATACACAAAAGACAAAGAATAGTAATACATATAAATAATCATTAGAAGAATTTTATGAGAAAATCAATATTAGTAAAATTAAGAAAAAAGAAACTACATGAAATGTGGTCAAATGCTATGGGTCGTGAGATGTTGAATTTTGTGCATTCAAGGAGGGTTGAAAAGAAGGAATGCCATGTGATATTGTTATTGTTATATTTTTTATTTGCAAGAAGTATGTCCAATGGACATGCATAAACGTAGATAAGAAAAATATGGTAGATAATATTTTTTAAATTAAGTAAGAAAAATTTGTTGAGAATTTATATGAGGATAAAGAAATAGCTAGAAAGGAAAATAAATCTTTCACACGTGATCTAATGGTTATACCAAAACAAGCTATATGCCATAGGGAGTAAGATTAAATTCTTGAGATAAGTTTAATTATTCTACTTGCTTGCAAACACACCCATTCACATACAAAACTCAAATAATGGAAACTCATACAAATAAAACCAAGTTCAATGTTTATTAAGAACAATTATAATTGAGTTAGCTTTACATAATAGAGGTAGTTTGGCATAGAGAAAATAGAGAAACTCACAGTCATATATATATATATATTATAATATATATATATATATATAGTATATATATATATTCACTTTGGATGGATCTATATATAAAATCCACATTTAGTTCATTTACATTGTGATATCCGATTTTCTAAGACTTACTTTCGTATATATATATATTATATATATATATATATATTATATATATATATATATATTAATTATATATATATATATATATATAGATATATATATATATATATATCAAAATAAGTATTAGAGACTCAATAAACATTGTACATACAATAGAGCTAAGTGTTAGAAGACTCGTGTAGACATTATTATGTATCAAAAGATGAAATGATGGTCACTGTATCTATGGTCATAATAAGTGAGTGATACTCATTAAGAAAAGTCCATAAAAAAGTAGAAAGTTTTATGAACATATTAATACCTAGAAACTATTTGGGAAAGGAACAACAATAAGTTAAGCCACAATAACTTGAGATAGCATAAATCCTAACCTGAATCAATTAGAAGGAGAAAATGTCTATTAGAAAGTATTACCTAAGTGATATATACCCATAAATTAATTAAAAAAATTATCCACAAATATTACCTCACCAAAGTCACTTTAATCGACATGACTTCGAGTATCGGTCGGAGGAGAATTATTGTCAATATCATAATAAGGGGAAGTCTACAAATATTTAACTCTTCTCCATAAATAAAAATGAGCATTAAGTTAACAGTTGAAGAGAAAAGAGGGAACTAAGTTCTTACTTGAGGATAAGTGACACGGCTTAGAGTAATCATGGCAGTGAGTCATGAGAGAGATGGCCATAAGAAAGCCATAATAGAAACCTATAGAAATGTAAGAAAAAAAATTGGTAAGAAACCTTAAAGGGTTGAGTGACCCAATTAAGGATAATTAAACCTCGGTAAACGAAAAAACAAAGAGTGTTATCCTAATAACACACCCACACCTTGGTAATAGGAGAAACAAAACATTTTAACCCTAATAACACATCCTAGTAATTGGAGAAACAGAGGGTATTAGCCTTTATAACACTGTTGAGTGTTGGCTTGATGGGCCCTGACCCAGGTTCAACATTAGTTAGCCAAGAAAATCCCTACACTACTCACCCTTTTGGCATCAATTCGTGGAGTGTGAACTGAAGTCTCTCCCAAAGAAGTATGGGGGGATAGAGCAACCAAGTTTTCACACCCTGATATGGTTTTGATGTTGGTTTTATACCTCAACTCTCCCTTCAGGCACATGGATAATCCTTTAGGGCTTATCGATGTACTTCTCTATTAGTCTTCCAGAACCTCCGTGAATGTATGCGATTGTCCTTCGCATAACCCTAACAAGCGATCTCGGCACTTATGTGCCTCTATAACAACTTTGTTATATAGTTCTCCCAATTATCTTAAGTGTTCAACACTTCTATCATGCAATTTAGATTATCTTTACGTAAACATATATCTCTACTCGCATTCATATAACAGAGGAAAACATATAGATTCGCGCATTAATTTAGCAATAAAACATAAACCCAATGCTTAACTTAACGTAATTGCATGCAATTGACATAAGTACAATACACATTAATTTCATAATACTCTTCTTTATTGAAGCTCCAGATGTTCAGTACAGACTAACTACCATGCGCACAAAATTGTAGGGGCCCGCACACTCAGCTGCGGACTTCTAGCCTGGGACTCTAACTTAGCTGCAGAGCCTTCTCCCTATGCGAAGACTCTGGCTCTTAGTTCCTTATAGACTCAACAATGACTCTATCCCATCAAATCTACTGAACTTAACTAAAAACTGACTTAGACTCCTCTAAGACCTTCTTTTTATACAATCCCATTGTCCACAAACCAAGGGTAGATCTCATCAAGCCGACACAACCTATCTAAACTAAGGAAGGAAACCCTTTCTAAATCTTAATATCTTCATGCTTCATGGTGATAGAATGTAGAGAATTTACATTTCTCTATACAAAATTCGGGATTGACGCCACAAAAGATGGGTTTTTAACCCCAAAATTGGCCCCAGGGGACCCGTCCCCAACAGGCCCCCAACAGAAACATGGTAAATCGCCCTTGAGTGACTCGGCTAGCACAAAGATCTTATCCCAAAGGCCTCCCAGCTCTAGTTGGACTACTGCAACTTTAGAAATGCACTCAGTTGCCCCCTACATCATCTCCTCAACTAGTTGCTTCATCGCTGGCTGTATACTATCTCACTGTATCTTCTGCTGAGTCACCTGTAGACCAGCCAACTTTCCTTCGATTGTGGTTATGAGTGCATAGGCCTCATTGAGTGAAGAATCAATTTTGGCCTTGAGGACGCTCTCTTTGCGCTGCACTCCACCTAGTCCTTTAGTACCTTTTCCTCCTGCAATTTTGCTAGCCTCTATTTAAGGGCAACAGTGCGTGTCATTGCTTTGATTTTTTTATATCATTGTTGCAGCTCTCGAGCCTTCTATTCCAACCTTTGTAAGGTGGGATGCTCCTACAAATCGGTAACCACTTCGAGCACATGCTCGAAGAATGCGGTACACTCCATTACAGTGTTATTTACTACTGCCATGATGTCCTTCATAATTGTCTCCCACTACTCTTTGACTTATAGTGGGGTTGAAGGTTGGGCCTTCAACTGCAGTTCTGCATCTTGAGGTTCAAGTCAAACTGAACCTTCGCCAACTCTTTTTTAGCATCATGCACTCTAGCAGTGAGCTTCTGAATCCACACATCTACTTGCTCATCATCAGGAATGACTAGCTCTGGGACAGACCTGCATGCCTCAGCCACCACCTTAGTCGTGCACTCATTTTTGTCTGTGATGGCTTTGACAAGGTTTACGATGGAATATTTATGTACTGTCATCTGAGCGTTGTTAAATTTCTGCTCAGTATTACCTATAATGCACACTGTTTGTGGGATTAAAGTTCCATGATCACACCATCCTATAAATTGTGAAGCGCCTCACAGGGAAGCGCTACCAAATTGATCCCAACTCCTTTGAGGGTACTGGCAGTGGGCCTATAAGCTTCAATATATGTGGTTAGTGAACCCTCCAGCATCATTATTGCCAAGTGGTCTATTTTGTGCACCATCCTTGATGCTTCCGATGTGTTGGGCCCCAAACTAGTTGATGTCACGCTGCTTCGTCCCACGCTGGTTTGGACCTATGACGCCTGGATCTGTAGGTTGTGTATATCCTTTGAATGGCCCCCAAGGCTTTCTTCTATTGTAGCTCGAACTGTTGCATCAACTTCAAGGTGGAATCTCTAACCATATCCCCGATATCATTTAAATCACCTTCTGTGAAGGTGACCAGATCGAGAGAAGTCTTGTTGGCCTTAGACTTCTTTCGGGGCCCTACCTTCTCTAGATCTCTATTATTCTTAACGCAGAAAGTAGTGTTCTCTAGGTTCGTTCCTCCCTGGTCCAACTGTTGGTCCTCCTCCTCTGTCTTCAGTGAAGGAGACTTCTGACTCATATTAGAGTTGCGCTCCTCTTCTTTTGTCTATCCTCCCATTTGCTTCGTGGTGGCGTGCTCTACCATGGCCTTGTCCTCAGCCTCCTTTTTTCTCTCTCTAGCCAACTACTCCATCTTTAGCTTGGCCTCTTCCTTTTTTGCTACGCTGCAGTCTTGCTAGACCCAACTATAAAGTCTGAGGCAGTGCAATAGTCTATCCACTAGTGGTCAAGGACCTCCATAAATGCATCATCTATGGTGAGGTATGACAGGTCATACCATTTTTGCTCAGCACCCTTTTGCACACGTATTGAGACTAGCCTTGAACTCCACATACTCTTACAGCTTCTCAAACATAGTTAGCGACAACCATGTGTTATTGGGAAATCTAGTGTCCACTCGGAGCTACTAGTCCCACTAAGACTGGTAGCTATCTTAGAAACAAACAAACTAAAACTACTTTTGCTTTCCTTTATGAGAAGTAGATAAGAGGGGAACAAAGGACACCAACCTCAATCTTGCGCTTGGTTCCTTGCTTAGTTCCTCTCCCTTCTGATAGATCATCACTGCTCCTTGTTCGTCTACCCAGCTTCAAAGAGCACCTGTGAAATCAAAGAAGCATAATACTATCGCAGAACAGAGATCTATAATCATAAACAATACAGGACCATATATGTATTGACCACACAAATGCATATATCATCAAACATACAAGAATGTCGAGGAAAACTTGAATAACGTTATTAATATCAAGAAAAGCAAAGAGGATTACAACCAATTGTTCTGACCCAACGTCATCCTCTCAGCATGAAAGCCCTTCTTCACCTCATGAAAAGCTTAGATCACCCAACACTATAATATTACACCAGGAAACCAACAGCACTTCATTACAAGATACAAGATTCCAGCCTTTGGATCTCTATGATGAGGGATCCATATATAGATGATTGTAGGGGGGTGACTCAGCTTCTGGGATTTTGATTAGTTTCCTCTCTTTGATCGTTCTTGATTCCACTTGGAGATTGATGATCTCTTACTCATCTCTGGGCAAATTTAGACAGGCAAGTGTCACAGGAGAAGTTTCTGGAAGATTCCATGATCATCCACCTTGCAAACTATCTTTGCCATTTGTCTACTCTCGCCCATCGCACCCTACAAAAGGGATTTCTAGTATGCATCGCACCTTTTACGCTAAGCAGGTGAGATGCATCGCACCCTCTACACTGGGCAGCCTCTATGGTCTAGTTTTGACCAGTTCTGAGTAGTTCTCCATGGAGAACTTCTGGGAGATGATGTAATCAGCTGACCTTGTTCCTTTACGGTATGAAGCAACACTTTTATGAACTTAGCAGCCCTTGGTTTATGGACATGTATGATTGGGGTTGCAGTGCCCAAAAATGTCTATAACAGTTGCCCCCTAAAGCATGAGGTCGTTAACTTTTTGATGTTGGGTGAAATGCTTTATCATGAGGATCCGAAGTTTTTTTGAGCTGGAAGGTGACCTGTAATAAGATAAAATATAATACATTATCTTCATAATATTTTTTCATGATCTAGCTGAGGTGGGTATTCCCATGCTCAGTTTTATAAATTCATTTTCATGTACATAGGACAGACAACCGTCTGTGTAGCAGACTGATGATTCGGATGGATTCATCATCCCTTGACTCGGATGATCATGTGTTCGGCAATGATGTACATTTGATGTCTTTATATTGACCCCTCCACATCAACGTCCTTCATCCCCTCCATATCAATGTCATCTGTGCCCATCTGGAGTTCTTCAACCTCAACTTCAGGATTGAGGTGAATCACCTTACCCTTTTCCTGTCTGTGGGTGCCATTTGCTATGCTTTCTTCTTGTCCTTCTTTGATTTTTGACACTCATTGGTCGACATAGGCCTCAACCTGGGTGTCCTAGGGTATTTAGGCACTTCTGTCAGTACTTCTACACTTTCAACCTTTGTGGCAACTCCCTCAATTGCCATTACTACCTCTGGTGCCATTCCTTCGACTATCATTTCCTCCCTTGCACTCATGGTTTCTTTGGGCACCGATACTATGGTAGACAATAACACCTACGTATCTGTTGGAAACTTCTCAAATATTGAACTCACTATGAGGGCTTCAAATATCTTAGGGTTCATACACATCTAAGAGCTCAGGACCTCAATTCTCAAAATGCAAGTGTTTTTCATTGGGCAACCACCTATAATTTATATGCATTTTGAAATTAAAATCTGATTGTTACCCCCATAACTCATTCATAAATGTTGGATTGGCCACAAATTTTCGCATATATTTCCCTTAAATTTTGACTTAAATTTCGCCCCCTCACTCCATTTGGCCATTTTCTGACTGCCAAGTCATGAATAGTGACCATAATGGTCACTTTCTGGCTACCTTGCATAGTCCCATCTTGGATAGCACAACTCCTTATGCATGTCTGTTGATATTGTGACATTCCTTCATTCCACGCAATTCCCCAATCATGTACCTCCCTAACCTAGTCAGTGTATTTTATAGTCCCGCGCTTCCTTTCAACTGCTTGGAGCACTAAGACTATGCTTCCATCATGTAGTCATTTAGCTGGATCGCTGGTGTATGGCTTCAATCGGCTGCCATTCAACTATCCTTGGAATGGTTCTCCATTAAATTTTACCAACTGAATTGCTCCACCATCGATAATCTCCTCGATTACATAAGGCCCTAGCCAAAGCATCCTAAATTTCATTGGAGATTTATCAAACTAGCTGCCATATAACAAAACTAGATCATTTACCTTGAAGGTGCGTAGTTTGATGTGCTAATCGTTCCAAGCCTTTTCACACTCCTTTTGAAGATGTTGACGGAATCCATCTAGAAATCTATCATCTTCAAGCTATGTTAGCTACGCGAGCCCCTCCTTTAGAGCTCCATGATCTGCCATTCCATGAATGCCGCTACGAAGAGACTAGGTACAATATACTCCATCGGCATCACAACTTCCACACCATAAACCAGTCTGAATAGTGTTTGTCTAGTCAACTTATTGCAAGTTTTTCTATAAGTCCATAGCATTGCGAGTACGCGAACATCCCAGACATTTCTTTGAGCATTGCAAACCTTCATGAGCAAACTCTCCAATATTTTATTAAATGCTTCCACTGTCCCATTAGCTTGTGGATTATTGGGTGTTATCTTTTGATGGTACACCTGAAAGGCCTTCTTCATCGTGTTGATTGTCTCATTGAGAAAGTGTGTACGACAATCACTTATTGGAATTTTTGGAAAACCGAACCTTGTCAGTATGTACTCAAAGATAAATTTTTGTGCTGTCACACTCATATAGTCTTTCACAGGTTGCACCTCTACCAATTTGGTTAAATATTTAGTGGCAGTGATGATGTACCGTGCACCCATCTTCTTTCTTGGTTGCTAAATTGGTCCTACAAAGTTAATCGCCCACTTCTAGAAGGGTTGTAGTGATACCTGCGGATTCAGCAGCAGCTCATCCCTACGTGAGGGTCTGCCCATCCTTTGCCAAGTGTCGCATGCCCTACAATATTCTTTTGAATCCTTATGCAAGGTTGGCTAGCATAACCCAACACTTAGAATCCTCTGTGTTGTTTCTTTTCCTATAAAATGAGCTCCTGCAGCTCCATCATGAGCCTCAACAAGGATGTTGTTTCGTTCAAACTTTGGCACATAATGTTGCAATATTTCATCTAACCCCATTTTGTACATGTGCCCTATAATGACAGAAATTTCTGCAATGCGCACCACAAGTTCCTTCTTCTGTTGGCTTGTATATCCTTCTAGAGTTGTACCTATCCTTAGGAAGTGTATAATATCTTCAAAGTGAGTGTCCACAATGTGAACTGCATAGAGATATGTGTCCATGGGGGCATCACTCAATGAACCTCTAATGTATCACGTGCGTTCATGGCATATTAAACAATACCCTTAATTTGACTACATATTGGAAAATGCCTCTAAAAATCACATTATTTAACCCCCTACCAAAACGAATCCAATACACCTTCCCAATTTAAATACCCCTAATTTCACTAGATATTGTAGGCATCATTTTTCATTAACATTTTTTATACCACTTCATATTTTTTCATTAACTTTGGCCTCCAATTTTTTATACCTGTCAATATAAAAACCGTCTAACCCCTATATATACCCCAATATATTATTTTATTTTTTCCTCAATAAATATCCCCCAATATGAACCCACGTGGTATGGTATTGCTCTTCCAGTGAAGCCCCCATGTATGTGTCAGGTAGCCCCTCCTCCAAATTAGTAGGTTCCTCTTCCATTTTAATGCGCGACAACTGATCTAGTCAAGCATTCAAACGTCTCGGTTTCACAATAACTTCAAAATCATACTCCTAGAACAACAAAAACCACCTGCATAAATTCCTCCCCAACATAGGCTTGTCGACCAGGTATTTCAATTCAAAATGGTATGTATACATCTTAAAGTGTCTGCCCAACAAATAGTGTTGAAACTTCTGGAGTGCGTACACCATAGTTAAGCCTTCGCACTCTGTTGTCGAATAATTTTTATCCACTTTGGATAGCTTCCTACTTACAAACAGTATAGGATGATCCAAGTCCCATTCACTAGCATGTGTTAGTACTTCTCCCAGCACAATACATGATGCGTCCACATGCACATGGAATTTTTTCTTCCAATCCGACAAGACTAGGATCGGTGTTATGAAACCAACTCACAAAAAGATAGAAAAGATAGATAAACGCCTTCAAAATAAGCCTCTTCAAGAGGGAAACATCCTTTACATTACAAAAATGAACAATTCTTGGATGATACAAATGACAAGACCTCATTTCTATATATAGGAGTCTAAATGGTCATAATATAATCGAAGTCGACATAACAATAATAATGTAGGGGCACAATAATAACAATATTCACCTTCTATGGGGCACAATAATAACAATATGGGGACTACATGGGCACAACAATATAACAATGGGGTTGTACTAATAACAATAAGGGGTTACACTAGTAGTATAGGGACCTAACATGCCCCTCTCCTTCAAAAATTGTTGTCCTCAATGCTTGAGTGGTTCATGATGCTTCTATATAAAATTATTGTCCTCTCATGTGAATTCTTTAGCAGGTAAGTTCTTCCACCTGATGTGATACTTTGGAATTGATTGATTTCATAGCTGTCAGGTTCTTGTTTCTATGACTGCTCTATGTTTCAATATGATTTGTCCTTCCTCATCAAGTTCTGGCAATATTGTTTGAAATGGGATCTTCTACAACTTTTGAATGAGCGATCAAACTTCTTCATCCTTCTTCCACTCATCCCTTTCTTTGTTTATCCAATGTGGTTGGATAACATAAATGGTGAAAACAATGCTTCTACATCCTCATCCTTTCTTGATAGTGCATCTGCAACAACATTTTGCTTTCCTTTTTTATAGATGATTTCAAGGTCATAACACAACATATTTGTGACCCATTTTTTCTATTCTTCTAAAGACAATCTTTGTTCTAAAAAGTATTTAAGACTATCATGATCCATTTTTACCTTGAAGTGTCTTCCCATTAGATAAGGTCGCCATTTCTTGAGTGCATGTAGTATTTCCAACATTTCCTTCTCATAAATAGCTTGCTTGAGATGTAGCCATAAAAATACCTAATCGCCTACATCAAAACTTCTTTCA
>APFE031538729.1:24316-41630 GCA_000404065.3 Pinus taeda | reverse complement strand
CTATCACAACTGTAACAAAGCCTTTTGCTCTTTTTTCTTCCAATTGTTGTGGTGTCAACCTTATAGGTTGTGGAAGACTAGGGGCAACAACACTTCCATCTTTATAGTTGTGAGTGGTATTCTTCCTGGTTGCCATAATTTTGCTTTCCATTTTTCTTGCTAACCTGAATGCCTTCTCTAATGAATCAGGTTCCCAAAGGCGAACATCATGTTGGATATTATCCTTTAAAGACCCTATGAACACATCAATCCTATGCTCCTCTATAATATCTTTTACCCTTATGTTCAATTTTTGGAACTCCTCAATGTGCTCCATTATTGAACCCTTTTGTTTGAGACTTATCAATTGACTAAAAAAAATGTTGGTTTTTGTATCCTCATAATGTGCTATCAATTCTTCCGTAAAAATTGACCAAGTAATAAATTGTTTATGAGAGCAAAAGCATTGATACCATACAAACTGATTTGATTCCAAATATAAAGTTGCAATACATACCTTTTGTGTGTTTTGCACATTATTGAGATCGAAAAATTGCTCCATCTGTAATATCCATGTTGCGGGATCCTTGCCATCAAACTTCCTCATATCGATTTTTGGAATATGATGGGTTTTCGATCCCACATTAGAGTCTATGGAATCATGATTAACATTTCTTTTGTTCTCATCATGAGTTTCCTTTACTACCCTTTCACCCTTAGTGACCATTTCTTGTAGCATCTTATTCATATTTCTCTTCAAATCGTCCATGTCTGTCTCCAAATCTGTCTTCTAATCATCCATCTTAGCTTCCACACCCTTTATCTTAGATTCCATGCCATTTATCTTAGCTTCTGTTAGCTTTTGTGAGGCTGACATTTTTGCACTTGGTCTTGTAATTTTGATATATCATGTAGCATTTCTTCCTCTTCTTCATGAGTCATGCTAGAGCTTTCAGGTTCCTTACTAGGTGTTTGCATTTTCTTTCCTTGGGGCATCAGTTACCGATAATAATGCTTTACTAACCTTTGAATTCCTTCAAAATAAATTTCCAAACCAATCTTAAGAAAAATTTAAAAGAATCTACACACCTTTTTTTCTTTGTAGGAGCTCGATATTGCCTCTGATGTATCTCTGTACTTTCAGAACATCCTATTCTAAAATTGCGACCTGTGGTAGCCCTCTATGTTCTCTTTCCAATGCCACCAGTTTGATCCAAGTTGGATTCTCTAAGGAAGCGTTATGCGAAATATCCCACAGTGACTCGATTATAGACTAGTTTAGTAGAGCGAACTTGTACGACGTGCGACGAGTCACTGTTTCGGTCTTTAGCTCTGAAAAATATAAAGAAGAAACTACATTCCATCCTATTTCTATAACTTCTTTTGAAATTTCAATCCAATGCTCAAAGAAAAAGTTATGACGATTTTCCCTAGGTCACCTGTTTGGAATGTAATTCACGACTCTGCAAAAAGACCAACTTCCTCAGATCATATATCCACAAATGTAGCGAAAAAACCTCTGAAATTCGGACCGAAGATTTAACGCAATGTCTTCTCAAATGGGTTTCTTTTTCAACTTTTGAAACGTCGCAGAAAAAAATTTATAGCGAAAATGCCACGATGACCTGTTTGGAGCAACGAAACCCTAGAATCCAAAGCTCTCATACCAAATGTTATGAAACCAGCTCAAGGAAAGATAGATCGACGCCTTACAGTTCAGCCTCTTCGAGGGGGAAACCTCCTTTACATTACATAAATGAACAATTCTTGGATGATTCAAAAGAAAAAACCTCCTTTCTATATATAGAAGTCTAAGGAGT
This sequence comes from Pinus taeda, assembly GCA_000404065.3. Classification (NCBI taxonomy): domain Eukaryota; kingdom Viridiplantae; phylum Streptophyta; class Pinopsida; order Pinales; family Pinaceae; genus Pinus; species Pinus taeda. Next base: position 39,831 of record APFE031538729.1, on the reverse strand, counting down.
CACAATATAACCTAGCCGACCTAACAATAATAATATAAATCCCCAAAAATAACAATAGATGGATTCTATGGGGCACAGTAATAACAATATGGGGACAATAGGGGCACAACAATATTAATAAGGGGTATAACTACAATAGTAATGGGGTAATCACTAGTATTCTAGGGACCCAACAGATTCCTAGTTTGTATCCTCTTCTTTTGACATTTCTTGATCACTTTATTCCTCCTTTTCATAATCAATGTAAAATAATTTCTTCTCGGCACACTTCTGACCTTTAATGTATTTTTTATCAGAATTGTAACAAAGCCATTTTTCTCTTTATTCTACCAATTGTTGTGGTGTCACCCTTGTAGGTTGTGGAAGGCTAGGAGAAACAACACTTCCATATTTATACTTGTGAGGGGTAGAATTCCTTGTTGCCAAAATTTTGCTTTCCACTTTTCCTTCTAACTTGAATGCGTTCTCCAATGAATTACATTCCCAAAGACGAACCTCATGTTGAATGTTATCCTTTAAAGTCCCTATGGAGACATCAATCCGATGCTTCATTGGAATATAATTTTCCGTAATATTTAGTTTTTGAAAGTCCTCAATGTGATATTCCATTGAACCCTTTTGTTTGAGATTTTTCAATTGGCTACAAAAGGTGTTTCTCTTTGTATCCTCATAATGTGATATCATTTCCTTCATGAAACTTGACCACGTGACAAGTGATTTACAAGAAGAAAGGCCTTTATAACATAAAAAATGATTCGGTTCTAAATGTAACGATGCAATATGTACTTTGGTAATAGTTGCACCTCATGTAGATCAAAATATTGCTCCATCTATCTTATCCAATTTACAAGATCCTTGCCATCAAACTTCCTCATATCGCTTTTTCTTGATTTTAGGAGCTCAATCTTGAACCAACTGTGCCTCTGTAATTTTGGATCTTTAAGTTATGAAATTTCGGCCTGTGATAGGCTTGTGATACCTCTTTCTAACATGACAAGTCTAATCACGATTGAATTCATGAAGAAATCATTATGCCCAATCTCTTGAGATGACCTAATTATAGACAGGTTCAGTAGAGTGAAATTGTGTGATGTGCCATGTGTCACTATTTTTCCTTTAGCTTTTAAAACTGACACCCAACAAAATAAATTTTGTCTGCCTTCTATCACTTTTTATGAAATTTGAATAAGATGCATAGAGAGAGAGTTATGACAATATTTCTAAGGTCAACTGTTTAGACTGTAATTCAGGATTCTACCAAAACCCTAACTTACTTAGATTATATATCCAAAAATATAGCGACATAAGATCTAAAATTCAGACCTGAGCTTCACCTAGATTTCATCTCAAATGCGTTTTAGTTTTAGAGTTTGACCCTTGATCGAAAAACTTATAGTGAAATTCCACGATGGCCTATTTGTGATGAAATTCTGGAGCTTGCAAAAACCATAACTTCGTCATATCATATCTCTGAAGATATAGAAATATAAGATATGAAATTCAGACCCAAGGTTTAGACCAATTTATTCTAAATGGGTTTGTCTTTTATCTTTTGAAACATCGTATCCAAAAAGTTATAGTGAAAATTCCATGATGACTTGTTTGGAGCAACAAAGCCCTAGAATCCAAAGCTCTGATACCAAATGTTATGAAACCAGCTCACAAAAAGATAGAAAAGATAGATAAACACCTTCAAAATAAGCCTCTTTTAGGGGGAACCCTCCTTTACATTACACACATGAACAACTCTCGGATGATACAAATGACAAGACCTCCTTTCTATATATAGGAGTCTAAAGGGTCATAATATAACTAGAGCCGACATAAGAATAATAACGTAGGGGCACAATAATAAAAATAGTGGGCTTTTATGGGGCACAATAATAATAATATGGGGACTACATGGGCACAATAATATAATAAGGGGGTTGTAGTAATAACAATAAGGGGTTACACTAGTAGTATAGGGACCTAACAATCGCTGCGGTGACCATCTTCTCCTTTAGCAAATCCAAGCTCTTCTGGAATTCTTCATTCGAACAGAACGTAACATCCTTTTTTAACAATTTTTCCATCGCTGCAGTAATCTACGTATAGCCTTTTATGAATTTCCTATAGTATCCTGTATGCCCTAGTGTTGAGCATAACTATTTCAGACTCCTTGGTGCTTCCAAGTTGATTATGACCATGATCTTAGTTGGGTCTACCATCAAGCCTTCTTTGCACACCACATGGCCCAGGAAAATCCCAAAAGGGACACAAAACAAACATTTCTTCAGATTGAGCATGATTTCATATCTCCGGCATGTATCTAGCATCAAGCGCAAACTTGTCACATGGTGCTTCACTAGTCTGAACATTGTCCAATCATCAAAGTATACTTCCATAAATTTATGAATAAAATCCTTGAACACCATGATGACTATGCGCAAAAAGAATTTTTTTGTGTTCTTCAGCCCAAAAGGCATCACTGTATACTGGAAACATCCCCATTCAATCATGAAGATTGTCTTACTTCTATCCTCTGGCCCGATCTTGATTTGATGGTACCCAAAGAACCCATCAATGAACGAATACGCTTCTTGGCTATCAACATTATCCAGGACCTCATCGGTGAACACGGATGGGAAAGGATCATGCACATATGCATCATTCAACTTCCTAAGATATATGCATATCCTTATTTCTTCCCTCTTCTTATCTTCCTGAAACACTATTGGGCTTACCCAATCAGATTCTTCAATTCATTCAATAATACCCACCATGGGCATCTTATCTAACTCAACACAGACCCTTTCCTTATACTTCGGATTGAAGGAGTAAGGTCTTTGTTTCAAAGGTTTCATGTTTGGTTTTAGGGGTGATCTTCATGACACCCAAGGCTCCTATTATTCCTTTCAGATCAGAAAACTTTGTGGGGAACAAGTCCTGATATTCGCGGAGCAACTTGACGACCTTATCTATTGTCGCATCATCCCAATAGTTCCCAATATTTGCAAGATTTAGTTCTGCCTCTATGCCAATGTTCACCTACGTAGACTTGAGCGGCACATCCATGTCCGGGTTCCCTAATTATGGTCCTTCAACTCTACGATGACCTTCAATCTCTGGGATATTAATATTTCTTAGGTCTTCATCTTCTTCTTCCTTTGTTACATTGTAACACTCTAGTGTGTGTCTCGGCTAGGTAGTCCAATAAGGTTGAATTAGGCCTAGAGGATATTGTGGTATCCTAAAGGTGGTTTTCTTCACCTCCTGCAACACTTCATCGATAGATTAAAATCCATCCTCAAAACTGAATGGCATAAAAAATTCTTGGTGCAAAACATCCCATTCTTCAGTGCCATGACGAAGTTCTGTATCCAAGTACCAACTCATTAGTATAACATCCAAGGTGTCACGAAATAGATGGACCCACTCCAGCTGAGGCTTTGCTCCATATACTTTAGTCCATTTAGGCAAATTATCGCATGGATCATTCCTCCCATCATACTTTTCTATTAGTCGTACCTTTAGGTGGCCAAAGCATATCCTCATCATCCTTCTATATTCACGCCAATCCTCGAAATTTTCCTTGTGTGTACCTCACCATCTTGTGTGTGTAGTGCATAGCGCCCAATCTGACGCCTCGAAGGGATGTTTCTTGGGTAGTTCCCTTTTGAATTCATCCAAAAAGCAATCAATGTCAGTTAACCCATCATAGTGAGGTATATTTCTTACCTCTGATTATACACAACGCAATGACTTGGTCATCATATTACAACACAACGTAGATACTTCATTCAGTCGGTTCTGCCAGTGCTCCAGTTATTCATCCAAATCGGATGTGCAGGAGCTCTTGCAGTCTTATGCAATACATCTGTCCGCTATCAGATTCACCCAATTCTAGTCTCATGCCATTGGCTTGTAAATTTGGTCCAAATTGTCATCACTTTCATAATCGTGAACTGGTTCTATATAACGCGGTCCTTCTACAAGATTCAGTGGACCACTACATGGAGCGATTTCTTCTCAAATATCATATTTTTCTTCTTCAGGTTCATTACCCTATTCATGTTAGTGGCCCAATCAATCCCAGGGAGCACGAGGTATGGATTGCTATCATCCACAATCTTTATTACTTCAAAATCTACCTGTGCACTCACACCTTCGATGTCAACTGTTATCCCATGCAAACTTCCCATTGGGATGATTTTATGAGTTTTCATTCGTAACTATATTAGGCATAGGTATCCCTATTCTCTCCAATGTTTGTTTTGGCAGAACATTCATGTCGGACCACAGATCCAAGATAACTTGGTCCATTTCATATTCCCCTATCTATGCAGTGAGCCTCATCTCACATCCAGTCCTCACCTTATGCTTACCAATCTTTCTAACTACGAACAATTTGCTAGTAGTGTTGTCCTTTCCAGTGCACTGATTGATCAGTTCCTACAGTCCCTTCATAGCCTTACGACCATGGAACAGTTTCATGCAGGTCTCCAAGAACGTGGTAATTATGGATGGGTCCATTTCTTCAACCAATTTCTCTTGACTTCTTGAGGTAGAGGCCTCATCAAAACTCTTCTTCACTTCCATAAATCTTTCTTTTGAACATTCCATATCAAACCAGATCTCCTTTTCCAGGACTTTACAAACACACTCACCCTCTGTAGGCTGCTTCCCCTAATCCTCACCAGTTTTTGTTCCACTCCATGGCATAATGTTTACCTTAGGGTATTCCTCATGAGGCTCAGTCCTCATCATCTACAGATTCTAAGTTGGCTGAGGAGGTTGCACCCACTTTTCGTGAATCTTAGCCAACAATATAGGGCAATCCTCAGTCATATGATCAAACTGAGTACAATAACGGCATGATAGTCGCATTGTGTTTGGGCAGTCTCTCACATAGTGTCCAACTCCTCCACAATTGTAACAAATAAGCTTCCCCCAGCCTCTATGAGGCCCTCCTCCACCTCTTCCTTGGTCGTACCCTTGATACTCACCTTGTGCTCCCCCAGAGCCTTAGTTCCAAGGCCGCGTTTCTACTTGCACCCTCTATGTAGGTTTCCTCTCCATCATTAATTCGTAACTATGGAAATTGTGCTTGTCATGACCCGGTGATTGAAAAAAGTTGTAGAAGAGTTAATGTGGTGCCTGTATGAATTTATTCAGCAAATGGAAATTGTCGGTTGAATGTTTCCCAGCTACCTAGCATATAACATAGCATAGTGTGGGCCCTGTACTTGGTCCTCCTATATCCTTTGACCTTAGAGGCATTGGTCCCCCTACTGCAACATAATTCATAAAGACTAGATAGTGATTCTTATCATGCCCCTAACCTTTGCATTTCAGGAACTAGACTTCTTCACGTGCCTCTCGCTGAGTTATTTTGTCTTTCTTCAGGATTTGAATTTCAAGGAAAAGGTTCTACAAATCTGCGTGAAGCTGTTGAACCCTTAGATTAGCATCCTGCATTTTTGTCTTTTGTAGCATCATGATTTCCAAAGATTCTGACTAGGTCCCAATCTTCTGTTGTGATAGCGCAATCCTTAGGTGGGGTAGGAACAAGGCCACAAACCATTCATGGTGCTGCCCATCAGTTAGGTTCATGTTGGCTTCACAAATCACACACTTCAATCTTTGATCCAAATCCCAAGGTGCCTCCCCAGGCTTCATCATGATCTCCTTGAATCTCATAATTGATTCCACTTGATACTTATGTCTACTGAATTCTTTATTTAGCGTAGTATGGATATCTGCCAACATAGACGTCGAGTTATCAGTACAGTAATTAATCTACCACATTAGTGTGTGGTCCTGCAAAGCACTAACTAATGTTTCTTTCTTCATTTGATTGTTCGTGATACCCTAAGATTCCCATACAACTTGTGTGATGAACCAAAACTGGTCCGGATCTTCATTTCCTATGCCCTTGAAGACAGGTAGCTTTACGAAGTTTTCCATGTTGAACAGTGGTGGAGGTGGCGATGGTGTGGGTGATGGGTTAAGTGGTGGAGGTGAGGATGGAAGCAGTGTGGACTGATCGGATGAGGATGGAGGTGGTGTAGGTATTCGTGGGAACCCTTGTCTTATCAACTAAACATTGCTCAGTAGAGAAGCCTGTGCTTCTCCTTCATCATCACTTAGAGGAGGCTCAATCAATGGAATATACTCAAGACATTTTCTTCCTCCGTCCCCCAAATACCTTCCACTTCATGTAGCTCCAAACGTAAAGGTAATTGCATGACCCAATTTTCAAACAACAGAATATTAATCCAAGTATTTAATGATTTCAAATACTTACCTCGCAGCTCCTTGAAGAAGCGACATTCTACTTTGTTGCAGCTGGCTAAAGTATCAACCGTGACCTCTATCAGAAACCCTCTTATTATACGGTCAAGCCAATGACTAACAACATGCGATCTTATCTTCAAAGGCTTCCAATATACACACTAATTCTGGGGTCCACACAATCGGATTATCAAGCCTCCACCTTCTCTAGTCATATGCCAACTTCACGGTCCACTCGTATAATTCAAACCAAAAAGAACAAAAGAAGATTTCATGTACCTCTTTGTACAGATATCTATCCAACCACTATTTTTCATCAATCACAGATTCCTATTTTCTTGCGCCATGAATTCGTGGATCTTTCTATCCAACTAGTCTTCAATCTCCTTCTTGATTGGATTCCAATGACGTGACATCATAGATCTCGTTATGCAGATCCTTCTCCCAGAAATGGAACCATTTGTTTGCTTGATAGGCCCTAACCCAGGTTTAGTGTTACTCAGCCAAGCAAATCCCTACACTAGCGGCCCTTTCCGCATTAATCCATGGAGTGCGGACTGAACTCTCACTTGAAGCAGTATGGGGGGATGCAGGAACCAATTTTCCGCACCTTGAGATGATTGCGATGTCGGTTTTATACCTCAACTCTGCCTTCACATAAATCAATAATATTTTAGGGCTTATCTATGTACTTTTCTATTAGTCTTCCAGAATCTCTACGAAGGTATGAGATCGTACTTCAGGTAACCCTAACAAGTGATCTCGATAGTTATGTGCCTCAATAACTACTTTGTTGTATAGTTCTTTGAATTATCTTAAGTGTCACCAATTCTATCATGCAATTTATATTATCTTAGCATAAACATACATCTATACTTGTGTTCATATAACAGAGAAAAACATATAGATTCGCGCATCAATGTAGCAGTAGAACATAAACCCAATGCTTAACATAACATAATCACATGCAATTGATAGAAGTAAAATACAGTAATTTCAGAATACTTTTATTTATTGATGATCCAAATGTTCAGTACAGACTTTGACTACCCTGCGCACACAGCTACGAGGGTGTGCACACTCAGTTGTAGACTTCTACCCTAGGCCTCTATGCACTCAGTTGCAGAGCCTTCTCCCTACACTATGACTCTCTCTCTTAGCTCCTTACAAACTCATCAATGACTCTATCGCATGAACTTTATTGAGCTTAACTAAAAACTAACTTAGACTCTTGTAAGACCTCCTTTTATACATTCCCATGGTCTACGAACCAAGGGTAGATCTCATCAAGCTGACACAACCTATCTAAACTAAGGGCATAAACCCTTTTTGACTCTTAATATCTTCGCTCTCTATGATTATAAAATGCAGAGACTTTAAATTTCTTTATACAAATATTGGGCTTTCTGCCCCAAAGCTTGGGATTTTAATGCCAAAATTGACCCCAGGGGACTTGTCCCCAACAATGAGTTGAGGGTCAAAAAATCTCAAGCGTATATGGGTTATCCTTATAGCTAAGGCATGAAGGAAGTTGATAGGGGATAGAATGTCTTAAGTTCAATCACCTTAATTATGTGTTGAACAAGGTATACTATGGTAATAAATATTTAGTGGTGAGAGACACCTTGTTAGTATTATACTCCTAAGTCCAAGGTTCAAAAATTCATTTTTATAACCATATCTATTTTTATATATAGATTACCTCAATTAGATTATGAAAAAGAAAACATGGAAAGTATTTAATTATGTGGTAATGAGATCAAATGAAAACTGGTAATGATTTCCAAAGTGAAGCATGTCTATCCATAACTATCAAATATTTCTCATAGAAAATATTGGGAAACAAAGTGGGCAATTTATAAAGGTAATTGATTGATCTAAGAGATAGTCTCATTGCAGTACACAATGACCATGTATCACCATTTGACTAAGAAAGAATATAGAAAAATTAATTTAACTTATTTTATTTTATTGAGAGGTATTTTACAAGTAGTATGAAAGATGTAGGTTAGAACATCGAGGCCTATGAGCCAAACGAAAACTAGAATTTAACAATGTAAATTGTTTTTTTTAACATAGTAAGGATCAAAGAAAAGAATAGTGATGGAAAAAACATCTATAATATCTCTTGATGCAGAAGAATAAATTTGGGTGCATCCAAGACGCAAAGCATCACCTCATATAGTGGAACTGTTAGACATTGTGAAATATCTGAAACTAGAATTAGATAATATTAAAACAGATAACAAATTTTTTCGAAAGCTAATGATGAGCAAGAAAGGCTCATAAAAAGTTTAACTGATAAGAAAAATGTAGAAATAGTAAGACCAACTACAAATGAGGAGGATATCCCAAAGGAATCATACAAAAGGTAAAATCCAAACAACATGGATGAGAGTGAGGCCATTATACCTTAACATGAAGAGGAAAATTGATATAATTTAGTGAAATTACCTAATGGTACATAGTCAAGTGAAGAAAGAAAAGGTAGAACTACAGGGGGAGTTTAAAAACATTATACCTCCCTCCTTCGATGGTGAGTTAGAGAAAGCAGTGGAGGCATGGGTATTAAATATGAACAATTACCTTCAGGTGTAAAAGTATCCTAGCGATATAAATGACAGATTACCCACTTACAATTTGTAACAAAAGATATCATTGTTGTGGGAGGAGATTAGAACGGTGCATAGTATAGAGGATAATATAGTGAGTTGGGAAGATTTTAAAAAATATTTCAAATATAATTACCTAACTAAAAGGTATTATGATGATACAGATAAGGAGTTTCATGGGCTGAAGCTTGTTCAAATGACAATGGATGAATTATTTACTAATTCTCCCGTCTCCTACAACATGTAACCTACACGAGGAGAAAGAAAATATTCAATGATTTATGAATTGTCTCCCCCTTTCATTCAAAGAGAAAATTGAGCATTAAAACCTTAAAACCATGGATGAAGTTATCAGGAAATCCAAAATATGTTACCAACAATGTAAAGAGAGGAGTGAAAATTCAAAATCATAGCAAAACAAGAAAAAATATAGATTTATGTAGGGAAGAAAATGATATAAAATTTACTCTAACAATCAGGGTAAGAATCACTAAAACAATTTTTTTATCAAAAACAATAGTCAACAACAGAAGACCCAATCTCAAATAGGATTCCGATCAATCGATTTAAATGGTAAAAGAGTTAATTAAAAAGAAAGAGAACCATTGAAGTGTTGCGGGTATAGAGAGCCTCATCTACTTCAAATTTCCCTTAGAATATGGAATCAAATTAAGCTTTACATGATGTATAAGTGTCATCTGCAATAAATGAAATGTCTCGAAACATTCCCATGATTAACACATCCCTGGAGGGTCGCCATGTTGAATGTTAGTATAATATGATTGAAATGGAAGATAATATCCTTAACCAACCCATTTCCATTATAATAGACCAAGGTTATATTTTAAGCTATGTTAGTCCACAAATAGTGTGTCAATGTAAGTTAAAGATAGAAAAATATAAAATTGCTTGGTTGGAACAACTAGAAACCAATATAGAAAGGAATGTTACTAGCTGGATTAAGGATTGTCCTATTAATTTGAATGGATGTAAAACAAAAATTAACTTGAATGTTTTACTCCTAGATATTATGATGTTTTGGTAGGTATGAACTAGTTAGGAAAACATAAATCAATCATTAATTGCTTATACAAGACTATTACTTGTACCCTAGATGAGGGAGACGTAAAAGTGATTAAAGATATACGTAGACCAATTTCCACCAAGAAAATATTATCATTACAAGTAAAACTATGTGCAAGAAAATGTTCGAAATTCTTTATAGTATAGATAGAAGACTTATCATAGAAAATTAAGGCAAAGACTTTGGATGACTCGACAATGGTGCAAGAATTCGAGGATGTTTTTCTAGATGAAATTCATGGGTTACGAACAAAAATATATATTGATTTTACCATTGGACTAATACATGGGTTCACACCATTGTCAAGCGAAACCTATTGAATGAGTTATCAGAGTTGATGGAATTAAGAATGCAACTTCATGAACTAGCAGATAAAGGGTATATTAGGCCAACTGTCTCACCTTCTGGAGCATAGAAACTTTTTCTAATGAAGAAACATGATAATTTTAGATTATTTATTAACTATAGAGAACTAAATATGTTGGAAAAAAAAAAACAAATACCCATCATCTAGAATTGATGATTTGTTTGATAAGGTAATGAGAGCCACTATCTTTTCCAAGATAGATTTAAGATCTCCTTGTGATCAACTCATAATTAAATATGAAGACATACATAAGACTTATTTTAAAACTAGATATTTCCATTATATGTTCTTTTATTGCTTTGATGAATTGTGTTTTCATCAATATTTGGATTATTTTTTACTGATGAATTTTCTTGATGATATGTTCATTTATTATAATATGCGAGTAGAGCATGACCAAGACTTAATAATAATGTTGTAAGCACTTAGAGAACATAATCTTGATGAACAATTTAGTAAGTGTCAATTTTATCATAGTCAGATTTAGTGTTTGGGACATGTAATTTCCGAAGAATGAATTGTAGTACACCTTGAAAAGGTCAAAGAAATGCTTAATTCACCCAACCCTAAAAATGTATAACGCATTATATCCTTTATGAGGACCACATGATATTATCGTAGGCTAATAGAAGGCTTGTATAAGCTGTCTTGTCCTATAACATGTCTTTAAAAAGGAGGAGTCAACATTTTTTGGACTCAAAAGTGTGAAGAATGTTTTGAGTGCCTTAAATATCTATTAACATAGAGAAATTGATCACTATTTTTTTTAATTATAATCTCAATATTTTTGCACATTCATATCATGTTTTGGTGATTATATATATTGATAGATTCAATGATTTCGAATTGTGGCCAACCATATACCTTTTCCATATAACTATAATGTATTTCTCACACTATGACCCATAGAAACTTGGAGTTTACCCTTTGTGCCATACAACCTAGTCTTTAGGGGTCACTAGTAAACAATGTGGTGATGTTAGCATGACATCATCAAGACATGTGGTGACTATTAAGTGATGCCATGTGTCACCTAAAGACACATTGATTATTCACCCAATCTTCCATTTGTGCCTACCATATTGTAGTCATTTGTACTACCATGTCACTCTACTAACATCATAATTTTGACATGTCATGTTATTACTCGTCCACATTTGTCTTATTGACATGATCACTAAGCCCATCCATTCCCTTGTAGGGGAACACATATTTTTGAACTGTGCACAAGTTCACTTATTGTCCACCATAGATCTTCATCCCTTCATTCATCACCATTAGATCTTCCAGAATATGTGTGATGTTTAACCTGCTAAACAATGTGTAATTCTGATGTTGGGGTAATACTGGTTGTGCGAATATGATGGCTTAAAATCCCCATAAGGCCCAACTAAGGAATAAAACATCTCTTCCTTCATACCCAATTTAATGGAGATAATCTCTTATAAATACTAGTTTAAAAAAAAGTGGTAGGAACCATAAGGGTATGGTTCAAACCTTTTAAAAAAACACAAATTTCAACATGTTCATGGGTGATTTGACTCATCTCAAACCTTTTATGGGTTCAGGTTTCCAACTGAATCCTTCATAAAGAAACACTATAGTCGAATCTCTTTATAACATACACACAACCCATATAAATATTTGAAAATCATGACTATGGAGTAGAATTTTTATTGTATGGGCTCTTACATTTCTATTTGCAGTCTTGAATCATGACTCATATCCTTTATTTTATTTACCAAGTACTTACCAATTCTCTAACAACCAAGGGTTATGACCTTGGCCTCATCTCTGTATCTGCTATGTGAAGCCTTCAATCACTTGGGACGGACAATGTTATGAAACTAGCTAGCAAAAAGATAGAAAGATAGATCAACACCTTAGAATTTAGCCTCTTCGAGGGGGAAACCTCCTTTAAATTACAAAAATGAACAATTCTTGGATGATTCAAATGAAAAAACCTCCTTTCTATATATAGGAGTCTAAGGGGTCACAATATAACCAAGCCAACCTAACAATAATAACATAAAGGCACAAAAATAACAATAGAGGGATTCTATGGGGCACAATAATAACAATATGGGGACAATAGAGGCACAACAATAATAATAAGGGATACAATGATAATAGTAATGGGGGAATCACTAGTATTTTAGGGACCTAACATGCCCCTCTCCTTCAAAAAATTATTGTCCTCAATGCTTCAGTAGTTCTAGGTGCTTTTGTATAAAATTCTCATCCTCCCATGTGGAATCTTCAGCAGATAAGTTCTTCCTGTTGATGAGATACTCTGAAATTGATCGATTTCTTCTTTGTCGAGTTCGTGTCTCTGTGACTGCTTCCGATTGCAATATAGTTTTTCCTTCCTCGTCAAGTTCTAGCAATATTGTTTAAACTGGGAGCTTGTCATCTATACCCTTCTTTAAACACGAAACATGGAAAACTGGGTGCACTAGAGAAGCTGCAGGAAGCTCCAATTTGTATGCCACAATACCAATCTTTGTTAGAAAATTATATATTATGGAGCAATGGAACACATAAAATATTGCAGAAATATCAACATAGAAAAGGCATAAAACAAGAGAGACAGAGATATACCTAGTTCACCTAGTTTGGGCTACATCCATAGAGAAACAACCAGTCCTTCTTTTATTATATTATCCAACAAACTGAAGAGATACAACCTACAACAAATCTGCTATAACACCCTCTTCTCTCTCAATCTCCTCTCTCTTCCTCACTCAGAATATAGATATACATAGACGCAATACAATTCCCTCATATATAGTGAGCGGTTTCCTTCTAGGGCAAAAAACCCTAAATTAAACATAACTTCTACTGTCGGATCATCTGCCTAATGAACGACCTAGATTGACTAGAAATTACTATACTTTTACAAGGCAATTTTACATCTATTTTTTTAGCTTCGGGGGCATTGCCCCCGAACCCCTGCCAGGGGACTGCTAGCCTCTGGACCCCCGTGGGGGGGACAAGTCCCCCCGGCAATGCCCCCGCATGGAGGGGTGTATAGTCTTCCTACGGTATACATCTAATTGAAACCTTTGAATACATAAGATAATTAGGCTCCACACCCAACAATCTACCACATGGAGACTGAATATAGCAACTCCACTGCTGCTTCATTTGCTAGACAATGAATCCACTTTGAACCTAGTTATTTCTCGTCTTCTTCATCATACTTGAAGACAAATTTAAACTAAGAAGATTCTCAGTTTCTCCCTGGTTACAAATTTTGTTAACATATCTGTAGGATTCTGGCTAGTGTGTATTTTTTCTAGCGTCAACTATCCATCTTCTAATGCTAACCATATGAAATGGTACTTGAGCTGTATATGTTTAGTCTTGCAATGAAATGAAAAGTTCCTTGCAAGATGTATGGCACTCTGGTGGTCACTGTATAACCTTCCCAACTCCTGCTTTTTACCCAATTCATCCAGAAACCTTTGTAACCAAATCATTTCTTTACTAGCCTCTCTAGCAACAACATCCTCTACTTCTATTGTTGAAAGTGAAACAAAACTTTGGATTTTTGAAACCCAACTGACAACTATTCCACCTATAGTAAATACATATCCTGTAGTGCTCCTCCTGTTATCTCTGTCACCTGCCATTTCTGCATCAACATATCCTTATAGAGCAATGTTTGAACCACCAAAGCATAATGCTTGATTTGTGGTACCTCTCAAATACGTGAGAATCCACTTCACCGCCATCGATTGTTATTTTCCTAGATTGTTCATGTACTTGCTTAACTCCCATTGTATGTGAAATATCTGGCCTTATGCAGACCATTGCATACATTAAGCTTCCAACTAGTGATGCATATGGAACTTTAGACATATGAGCCATTTCCTCCTAAGTCTTGGGACACGCCTCCTTACTTAATTTGAAGTGGCTAGCCTAAGGTATACCAACTGGTTTTTCATTCTACATATTAAACCTTTTCAACACCTATTCTATGTACTCACTTTGAGACAATGTTAATTTGTGATTCTTCTTGTCTATAGTTATTCTCATACCAAGAATTTGTTTTACAGTACCCAAATCCTTCATTGCAAATGAGTTTGCTAATTTCCTTTTTAGCACATTTATTTCTTGCATGTTAGAACCTGTAACAAGAATGTCATATACATACAATAGCAATATAATATAGCTGCCATCATTTTGCCTTTTGAGATAAACACAATGGTCAGAGCGACATCTAGTATAACCTTGTTTAGACATAAACCTGTCAAATTTTGGATACCACTGCCTTGGAGTCTATTTTAAGCCATACAAGCTCTCCTTCAACTTGAACACTAGTCTCTCCTTCCCTTTTACCTCATATCTTATGGCTATTGCATATATATCTCTTCCTCCAAATCCCCATGGAGGAAGGTTGTCATTACATCTAACTGCTCAAGATGCAATTCTTCAGCTGCTACTAGACTTAGAATAGTTCTGATTGAAGTCATTTTCACAACAAGAGAAAATATCTCATCAATGTCTATACCCTTTTTCTGTGCAAACCCTTTCACCACAAGTCTAGCTTTATACCTTTTTCTACCTCCATCTTCTTCCTTCAACTTGTAAACCCATTTATTCTACAATGTTGTTTTACCTGTAGGCAACCTGACTAAGTCCCAAGTCTGGTTATGTGCTAAGGCGTCCATCTCTTCCTTCATGGCTTGCTCCCACTTCTTCCTGGTTTCTACCTACATTGCTTGTTCATAACATTCTGGTTCACCAAAATCAGTCAACAATACATAATATGATGAAAGAGAGTATCGTTCATGGGGTCTACTTATCCTAGTAGATATTCTAACACCACTTTCAGGTGTTTGAGGTGCTTGTTGTTGTTGTGGTTGTTGTTCTAGCTGTTGATCATAATTATTTTTAGACACCATCACTTTTCCTGTGATATCGTTAAGCACTGTGTATTATTTGTTTTCCTTTTCATGTTTCCTTTCCTGCAACTGAACCTTATTCAAGACCTTTTCATTGAATATTACATCTATGCTCCTAATGATTTTATAATTTTCATAATCATATAAGTGATAACCAAAATATTTAACACCGTATCCAATAAAGGTACATTTCTTTGATTTTTCCTCAAGCTTTGTTCTATTTTCTTTGTTAATGTGGACAAAGGCTTCACAACCAAAAGTCTTTA
>APFE031538729.1:0-24301 GCA_000404065.3 Pinus taeda | reverse complement strand
TTGCATGCTCCATGATTGTCTTGTTCATCCTTTCTGCACGAAATTTTCTCGAGGTGTTCCTGGAACTTTCTTCTCTCTACGAATTCCATTCTCTGAACAGTACCTATCAAACTCTTTGCTGAAATATTCACCTCCATTATCTGATCTGAGACACTTCAACCTTTTTCCTGTCTCATTTTCAACCAAATCTTTCCATTTCTTGAAAGTGTCAAATACATCAGATTTATTTTGAATACAATAAATCCATGTTTTTCTAGTTGCATCATCAATAAAAGTAACATAATAATGAGAGCCACTAAGAGATGATACCTGAGCAACTCTCCATACATTTATATGCACAAGCTCTAATTTTTCACTCTTTTTTTCTTTCCCAACTCTAAATAATCTGACTCTCTTCTGTTTTCCAAAAACACAATTCTCACAGAATTTTAAATCAACATACTTCAAACCTGGTAACAAATTTCTTGAGTGAAGAATCTGCATCCCCTTCTCACTCATGTGCCTAAGCCTATCATGCCACAATGTCATATCTTCTCCTGTAGAGGTTAAAGCATTAATAGAATTAGAAATACCATTGCATAAGTATAATGTACCAACCTATTCTCCTTTCGCTATTATCAGTGATCCTTTAGTGACCTTCCAGATTTTATCTGTGAAAGTAGTTATGCAACCTTCACCTCCCAACTTCCCTGTTGAAATTAGATTTTTCTTTAGATCTGGAACATGCCTTACCTCTTTCAATATCCATTGATTTCCATTCTATTGTTTTATGAAAACTGTACCCATTCCAACGATTTTACAGGGTTTATCATCACCCAATCGAACCTGTCCAAAATCTCCTTGAACATAATCATGAAAATTTTTCTTATCAGGTGTGGCATGGAATGAGGCCCTTGAATCTACCACGCAGACATCACTATATTTTATTATGAAAGAATCAAAGGATCTTGCAACACATTACCTGTTACATTCACTTCATGATTTTTTTCGTACTGCGCGTCTCCTTCTTTTCCCTTCCGAGACTTGTAGTATTTCTTCAGGTGTCCTTTCTTCCCACATTTCTAGCATGCTATCCCTGATCTAGACTTGGATCTACCTTTTCTTAACTTAATGTGATATCCAAATCTCTTTCCACTTTCCATTTTTCTTCCCCTAGTCTCTGCAGTCAAAGCATTACCTGATGTCTCACTGGAGCTTTTCCGTAGCATTTCCTTGCTAAGGATTGCATCGACAACATCATCAGACTTTAAAGTACTAGATCCAGAGAAAAAGTTACTAATGGCCATAACTAAACCATTCCAACATTCTGGCAATGACCATAGAAATGACAGAGCCCTAACTTCATCATCAAAATTTACCCTATAGAACTTAACTGACTTGTAAATGTATTAAAATCATTTAAATGGTTTGCAATAGATCCACCTTTTGACGTCTTCATATTAAATAAAAAATTCATAAGAAACACCTTATTTGACGCCGAGGGTTTTTCATATAGTTTTTCCAATGCCGACATTAAACCCTTTGTTGTCGTTTCCTTTGAAATATTAAATTCTAGCGATGCTTCTAGGCAAAACCGTATTGTTCCAAGTGCCTTTCTATCGAGAATATCCCATTCTATGTCTGCCATACTCATCGGCTTCTTTGTCTTTTCGCTCAATGATAGGTACAAATCTCTCTGATACAGATAATCTTCCATCTGCACCTTCCACAACTAGTAGTTTTGGCCACTGAATTTTTCAACCCTAAACCTACCATCTTCCACCATTACTCACACTCGAGCTAGGAACCCTTCTCTCTCCTATGAGTTTATCAGCCAAATAGACCTTCATCTCTGATACTAGTTGTTAGAAAATTATATATTATGGAGGAATGGAACACATAAAATATTGCAAAAATATAAACATAGAAAACGCATAAAACAAGAGAGACATAGATATACGTGGTTCACCCAATTTGGGCTACATCCATGAAGAAATAATCAGTCCTTCTTTTATTATATTATCGAGCAGACTGAAGAGATACAACCTACAGTAGATCTATTGTAACACCCTCTTCGCTCTCAATCTCCTCTCTCTTCCTCACTCAGAATACAAATATACATAAACACAATACAATTCCCTCATATGTAGTGAGGGGTGGCCTTCTAGGGAAGAAAACCTTAAATTAAACATAACTTCTATCGTCAGATCATCTTCCTAATGAACAACCCATATTGACTAGAAATTAGTATACTTTTACAAGGCAATTTTACATCTATTTTTTTAGCTTCGGGGGCGCTACCTCTGAACCCCCGCTGGGGGACCACTGGCTATTGGACCCCCCAGACAGGGAGGATTAGCCACCTTGAACCCACACAGGGTGGACAAGTCCCCATAGCACCCCCCTGCGTGGAGGGGTGCATAGTATTCCTAGGATATACATCTGGCTAAAACCTTTGAATACAGAAGATAATTAGGCTCCACACCCAACAATCTTTTACAACACCTTGTACGGACCATAATAATTTGGCGATAATTTATTATCCTTATTAGCTTTCTTGAGGGACATTTGTTTATATGGTTGTAGCTGTAGGAATTCCCAGTCACCTACATCAAAACTTCTTTCACTGTGATGTTGATCTGCTTGGTGTTTCATTCTATTCTACACCAACACGAGGTTATCCTTTAAGAGTTGGAGAACCTTTTGCTGATGCTCGATGTGATGTTCCACTACTTGAACATTATAATTTTCTCTTATATATGATGTGATGGATGGCGGCTGATATCCATAAAGTGCCATAAATGGGGTCATTTTTGCTGCATTATGGAAGGAAGTGCTATACCACCATTCAGCTAGAGGCAACCATTTGACCCATTGTGTCTGTTTATCAGATACAAAGTAACGAAGATATCCTTCCAAACATTTTTTTACTATCTTAGTTTGCCCATCAGATTGAGGATGATAAAATGAGCTATGTGCTAACTGAGTACCAAGCCAAAAAAATAATTTTGTCCAAAAATTTCAAGTGAAAATGGGATTTTTGTCACTTACAATAATCTCTGGGTTTCCATGTAGCTTTTGAATTGTTTCCATAAATGTAGTAGAAACTGTACTGGCTTTAAATGGATGTGATAATGCAGAAAAGTGTGCATACTTAGTAATTCCGTCAACTACGACCATGATGACACTCTTTCGTTTAGAATTGCGTAAACTTGTGATAAAATCCATTGAAACCTCCTCCCAACGTTGCCTTGGAATGGATAAAGGTTGTAATAGACCTAGGGTATTATTTGTTTCAACTTTATTTTGTTGGCAAACCAAACATTCTACCACAAAATTTTGAATATCTGATTTAAGGCCATCCCAAAAAAATTCCTTCTTTACCTTGTGGTAGGTTTTTAAAAATCCTGAGTGCCCTCCTAAGGGAGAAGTGTGCAATTCCATAAGAATATTTTGTTTGAGATGGGAATTCTTACAGAGGTATAAGCGATCCTTGTACCATAAGGAATTATTTTTCGAGCTAAATGTATCAGATGTACTAGAATCTTGCTGTAACTTTCGAATAAGTGCCCACACTTCTTCATCATTCTTCCATTCCTCCCTTGCTTTGTTTAACCAAACTGGTTGGATAATAGAAATGGTGCACAATAATGCTTGCACATCCCCATCCTTTCTTAAGAGTGCATCTGCCACAACATTTTAATTCCCTTTTTTGTAGATGATGTCAAAGTCATAACCCAACATCTTTGTGACCCAATTTTGTTTCTCTTTAGAGGATAATCTTTGTTCTAAAAATTATTTAAGGCTATGATGATCCATTTTTACCTCGAAGTGTCTTCCCATTAGCTAGGGTCACCATTTCTTAAGTGCATGTAGTATTGCTAACATTTCCTTTTGATAAATAGCTTTGTGTAAATACTTTCCCTTGATTGGACAACTTTCAAAAGCAATGGGTTTTTCATTTTGCAATAAAACAACACCAATTCCATTTCTTGAAGCATCAAATTCCACAATAAATGTTTTTGTGAAGTCTGGTGTAGCTAAGACCGGTGCTTGGCACGTTGCCTCTTTAAGATGTTCAAAGGCCTTTCTTGCTTTTAGAGTCCATGAAAATGCATCTTTTTTCAATAATTTTGTAGAGGTGTTGTTATTCTCCCATAATTCTTAACAATATTATGATAATACCCTATCAGCCCAAGAAACCATTGCAGATGCTTTATGGATGTGGGGATTTTCCATTCCTTAATGGATTTAATCTTGCTAGGGTCTACCTTAATACCTTCATGAGATACAATATGACCCAGATATTCCACCTCTTGTACTCCAAAGAAACATTTGGATGTTGTTGCATATAATTGTTTCTCCTCCAATAGTTATAGTGGCCTATCAACATGTTCAACATGATCCTTCTAGGACTTGCTATAGATTAGTATATCATAAAAAAAATACTAACAAAAATTTTCTAAGGAAGGGTTTGAAAATCGAATTCATCAAACCTTGAAATGTAGAAGGTGCATTGGTAAGGCCAAAAGGCATGACCAAAAATTCATAATGACCCTCATGAGTTCTAAATGTTGTTTTTGGAATTTCTTCAGTCTTCATTCTGACTTGATGATATCCTGAATGAAGGTCCAACTTGTTGAAGTAAATTGATCCATGCAATTCATCCAATAATTCATCAATGACAGGAATGGGAAATTTATCTTTAATACTGAGCTTGTTGAGCTCCCTATAATCTGGACACATGCGCCATGATCTATCCTTCTTATGAACTAATACTACTGGAGCAAAGAAAGAACTTTGACTAGGTTGAATTATACCAGCCTCTAGCATTTCTGAAACCATACGTTCAATTTCACTCTTTTGGGCATAGGGATATCTGTAAGGCCTGGTGTTTGGAGGAACACTTCCTGGAATCAAATGAATAGCATCATCATGATCACAAATAGGTGGGAGGCCTTTGGGAGTCTCAAATACCTTGGAATGATTGTCCAATACTTTTTGGATATCTGGAGAAATAGATGATTTCGATGTGGGAACCTCTAGCTAACATAATTGTGAAATTACATCTCATTGTTCTTTCTTTAGATGCTTTGTCATTCTGTTAGAGTTGATTATCTTTCCTGGTTTCCCTACGATACCCCTTAATTCAACTTCCTTTCCTTCTGAACAATATTTCATGAAAAGTTCTTGAAAATTAAAAGCTATTGTACCCATTGGACTCCTAGTACAACATCAGCACCACCCATTGGAATGGAAAGCATTGGGCTATTCAATACATATTATCCCATGGATAGCTTGATATTATTACACTTTCCAGAGCAATTTATGGTTCCTCCACTCGCAGCCATCACTTGACACTCTAGTGCTGGATATAGGAATCAATTCAATTCCTTGGCTATCTTACAATGAATAAAATAATGGGTACTGCTCGAATCAATCAACGTTATTACTTTTTTCTTCTTGATATGTCCCTCTATCTTGATAGTTTGAGGAGTGGTAATTCCTACTAATGCATTACAAGATATGGTCGGGCTCATTTCTTCTTTCTCTAGGGTTTTTTCATGGTTTATATCCTCTTCTTTTGATGTTTCTTATTCCTTTTCTTCCTCCTATTCACAGTCTATGTAAAATAATTTCTTCTATGCACACTTCTGACCTTTAGTGTATTTGCTATCACAACTATAACAAAGCCCTTTTGCTCTTTTTTCTTCCAATTTTTGTGGTGTCAACCTTGTGGGTTGTGAAAGGCTTGGGGCAACAACACTTCCATCTTTATAGTTGTGAGTGGTAGGCTTCCTGGTTGCCATAATTTTACTTTCCATTTTTCTTGCCAACCTGAATGCCTTCTCTAATCAATCAGTTTCCCAAAGGCGAACCTCGTGTTGGATGTTATCCTTTAAAGTCCCTATGAACACATCAATCCTATGCTCCTCTGGAATATCTTTTACTGTTATATTCAATTTTTGGAAGTCCTCAATGTGCTCCATCATTGAACCCTTTTGTTTGAGATTTATTAATTGGCTAAAAAAAAGTGTTTCTTTTTGTATCCTCATAATGTGTTATCATTTATTCCGTAAAAATCGCCCAAGTGACAATTTGTTTATGAGAGCAATGCCATAGATCCCATAAAAACTAATTTGGTTCCAAATATAAAGTTGTAATGCGTATCTTTTGTGTGTTTTTCACATTATGGAGATCAAAATATTGCTCCATCTATAGTATCCATGTTACGGGATCCTTGCCATCAAACTTCCTAATATCGATCTTTAGAACATGATGGGTCTTCAATCCAATGTTAGAGTCTATGAAATCATTATTAACATTTATTTTGTTCTCATCATGAGTTCCTTTACTACCCTTTCACCATTACTAAAAATTTCTTGTAGCAACTTTGTCTAACCATGCCTTTCTTTAAACCATCCATCTTATCTTCCACGCCCTTCTTTAAATTTTCCATCTTAGCTTTTGTTACTTTTTGTGAGAATGCATTTTGTTGCACTTGGTTTCGTAATTTTGATATATCATGTTGCATTTCTTCCTCTTCTTCATGAGTCATGCTAGAGCTTTCAGGTTTCTTACTAGGTGTTTCCATTTTCTTTCTTCGGGTCATCAATTAACAATAATTATGCTTCACTATGCCCCTTGAATTCCTTCAAACTAATTTTTCAAACCAAAATTAGGCAAAATTTTAGAAAAAACTACACCTTTTTTCACTTTGTAGGAGGTCGATATTTAATTTGATGTAACTCTGAAATTTCGGATCTCCAAGTTCTTAAATTATGCACTGCAGTATCCCTCTAAGTCCTCTTTCCAAAGCCACTAGTCTGATCGAAATTGGATTCTCCAAGAAATAGTTATTCCCAATCTCCCAAGATGACCTAATTATACACTTTTTCAGGAGAGCGAACTTGTATGAAGTTCCACGTGTCACTGTTTCAACCTTCAGACCTGAAAACAATGCACAGAAAACTACAATCCATTATATTTTTGTAACGTCTTACAAAATTTCAATCTGATACTTAGAGAGAAAGTTATCACTGTTTTCCCAAGGTCACCTGTTTGGGATGTAATTCGGGAGCCTACAAAAACCTTAACTTCCTTAGATCATATCTATGAATATATAGTGATACAAGATATAAAATTTGGACACAAGTATCATCGATATTTCAGCTCAAATGGGTTTTTTTTTTAGCTTCTGAAACATCACTGACAAAACGTTATAGTGAAAATTCCATGATGACCTGTTTGGAGCAGCGAAACCCTAGAATCCAAAGCTCTGATACCAAATGTTATGAACCAACTCACAAAAAGATAGAAAAGATAGACCAACGACTTCAAAATAAGTCTATTTGAGGGGGAAACCTCCTTTACATTACACAAATGAACAATTCTTGGATGATACAAATGACTAAACCTCCTTTGTGTATATAGGAGTCTAATGGTCACAATATAATCAAAGCCGACATAAAAATAATAAAATAAGGGTACAACAATAATAATAGTGGGCTTTTATGGGGCACACTAATAACAATATGGGACAATAGGGGCACAATAATAAAAATAAGGGCTACAATGACAATAGTTATGGGGGAATCACTAGTATTATAGGGACCTAACATTTGCATCATAATGTATTGTATCAGCTTGGTAAGAAGGATGTTGCCACTGATAGTAACATAGACAAGGCGAAAGAGTTCATTGAATGACTCCAAACAGTACATCAAACAGTGCAAGAACAGCTTGAAAAGGTTAAAGGAATGTATACAGAAAGGCACGACAAGAATCATGGAGATCACAAGTTCCAATTTAGTGATCAATGGATCAAGATTGGAAAGGTGAGAGAATTGTACCCTCACCTGCTAGTCAATTGAAAGTGATCTTTTGGGGTCCAAAAGACTTCCAGTGGGGAGGAGTGATCAGATTATCAAAATTAGGCTCAAAAAGAAAAGTGTCATAATCTTGATAAACTTATCTTCACATCGAAGAGCTCGTCATTTTGATTCCAATAGTGCGAACAACGCTCAAATCCAAGCTCATATGCAAAAGTTAGAACAAGTCAAAGTTCAGGTTTGATTTGGACACATGGCACAATTGGATGATGTCGCAAGGTCCTTCAGCAAATAAGGAGGCGCCCAATAGTAAGCCGCCTTTGGCCCCCGCATGTTGCAAATCACAATCACAGGCGAGTTGGCATTAAAAATCGCCCAAGAATAGCCAAGGTGTGATGTGATAAGGTAGGCGGGAAGGCTTTCAAGAATCGGTCGGAGGTGTGATGTGATGGATCACAATTGCACATTGGCGAAGGGAAGGCATTACAGAAAAAGCCCCAACATTCCTGGAGTTGCGATACGATGGATCGCAGATCGCAATCACAAATCATAGGAAAATAAAGTCTCGCATTATGATTACCCATCAATTCACAACTGAACTGTGATTTGAGATAAGTTCCCAGATGCGAGATGTTTATCAGTTCCAGTTTATAGTGTCATCGTGTCCGCCACATTGCAATCGCACAATCACCCGCCACATACACAAACCTTAAGCTTGTCAGTCCTTGTCGATTGTGATAAACAGTCGGTCGACAGAATATGGCCCGCCACGAGGTGAAATTTTCACCTAGTTAGCGTGTTTTTGGGGATAGTGATCCGAGTTGACTCAACTCTAGGATTTAACCAAGATCTTTTGCTTTCGCGATGTGATTAGAATTGCATTTAAAATAACATAATTGAATATATGTGCATGTTGTAAAGAAGAAGGAACATGACAACATCCACAACATAAAATAACAAGACGTTGATAACAGAGTTCATCCAGGATGGACTACGTCTCCGGGCCCCGTTGTCAAGATGGTGTAGGCCACTGCATTAAGTGTTGTCAATAGGGATGATTTACAGAAGAGGTGATGTTGTTATCATACAAGGAAAATGCCCTCATGTAGGAGTAGCTCCAAGAGATGTTCCCTACGGAACTCTCAGTCGAAAAGGACTCCTATCAGTATGACATAAACTCATGCATGATGATAATGAACATCCCGCCAACATGGCATAAAAGTGATCTTAATGTAAACATACATGGCGACACATGAGTATCCTATCAACATAACAAACAAAGTGATCTCAAACAAAACGTGGTGAATCATGACAACAAGTACATCCCACAGATGATTCTGCATCACATCAAGCAAGAATCATGAAACAAGTAAGAAAGCAAGATCCCACATCAAACATCAAATAGGGATCTGTGCAGCACAATGCATCTCATAGAAAAAATAAGTACATGAACACACTGCATATACCTCACATCCTAGGGCCATCTGAAGAAAAGGATGTCAACTGCTTAAGTTGGTCGTACCATCAAGCTCGCAGCATTGAATCTCATGGAAGCATTTCTCGCACATTGAATGCTGACACCTGCACTCCACTTTGAAAAGTGGCCGAAAAATGAAATGATCAAATAGGAAATCTGAATACACCATCAGATTTGTGGCGTCAAATAGTGTAAAATCGATTGTCAAATTTCTGAATTCTGAGAAAGTGAAAATTTGGGGCTTAAGGAATCTTTTAGATTCCCCCTAGATTCCTCAAAGATTCCCTCCTCTGGGTCATCTGAATATTTGATGCTCAGATCAGGAAACTGATTGTGCCATCAAGTTCGTGTCATTGAGAGGTGTAAGATCGACATAAAATTTGTCCAATTTGGACATTGCAAAAATTTCACCCTCCTGAGAATTTCGCTCAATCATGGTTCCACCTATGTTTTTCTAGAATCATGGTTCCACCTGGAAAACAATTAAAAAATATTATACCTCGATTTTCGTGTCGTGCCCTGGCCTCCGTGCACTGAGCAAATGAGGGTTTATATAATGGTTTTTTGGTGGGAGAATATTTCAATGTGGACGATTGGGCGATTGGTAAGGAACCCTGAATTATAAGGAGGAGGTCAGGTGGTCAAACCCCGACCCCTCCATATTAAACATGTCTTGTTTTTTTTTTAAATCGCATGTCTTTGTTTTAGGGGTCAGGTCCGCATTGAGCAACCCGCCCCACAACCTCTGCAACACATTGTATTAAATGGGGGGGTACAGTTGGCACATTTAAGATTTGTTGGGCCGCCCATGGTGCGGGTCGGCCACGTGGCCGGGCGGGTTCGATTCCTGCCAACCCATTGACATATACGGCATACATATTTTGTGGTGGGGCGTGAGCCGAGTCCACCGGAAGTGGCCTGCCCACAGCCTATAATTATTTAATGTGGAGCGTATAATGTGGTGCCCGGAGGGTTCGGCGGGGTCATGGCCTCCGACCCATAATTAAATTTGATTTATGTGGTGGTGGTTGAGGGAGGGCCGGTAGGGGTCATGGCCCATTGGCCCATAAAAATTTAAATTTTTGTAATATAGTTTCGGGTGGCAAGGGGGGTGGCCCGCCACCTCAATATATATATATATAATATATATAATAAATAATAATATTATATATAATATATATATATATATATATATATATAATATGATATATAATATTATATAGATATAGATATAGATATAGATATAGATTAGATATAGATACATATACATATACATATATAGTATTTTATAAAAAAAAATCGAATTTGTCTAATATAGGGGATATTAGACAAATTAATGGTCCAACAAATTTTCCCACTTTTGGGAGCTAGGTTTCATGCCCTGGGGTCGATCAAATTGTAGGACACTTAAACCTAGCCCATTGCCCAACTTTGACCAAAACTTTGAATGGCTCGTTCTCCCTCATACAAGCTCGGATTGACGAATCGTTCGCACCGTTGCGATCAGGATGACAAGATCTACGATCTAGTCCTAGTTCAAAATCATTATGATCACTTTAATTTTCAAGCTTCCATAAGCCCTCTTTGTCCTATGTGTGTATCTAGATCCACCTGGATCAATCCTCCCCACTGAGGAGCTTTTGGTCCTCCAAAAGTATGAAAAATAATCTGCAACTTCTTTGTACCTTGTATGCATCACAAGTGTCCTGAAAATGTCTCGCTTCCATCTCCTTCACATTTTTTCTTCAGAGCCTTAAGCAATGAGCCGACACCTGCAACCTATGCAACCTGTAGTACATTTTCTTTTGCAAATGCTTGAATTTCATGACCAGCTAATGACCCAAGCATCCTATACTTGCCACGAGTTTATAACACATACTCGATGGTCAAGTTTACATCAAAATGGAAACAATACCCCAGCTACGAAACAAGGCGAACATATCATTGTTGATTCAACAAGTGATGGAAAACACATCATCACTACAACATATGATTTACAAAAATAAGGCAAAACACTATTTTTGCTTTGACAAGTGATGAAACACAACATCACTTTCAGAGTGTAAAATGCAACTGAAAATAAGGCCAGATATCATTGTTGCTTAACAAGTGATGGAAAACACATCATCACTTTTACATTTTAAAATGCAACAAATGATTTACAAAAGCATGACCATGACAAGCTAACATATCTTGAAATCATTTTTCACTTATCGTTGTGAATGGGTTATCCCCTTGTGGTGGTTTTTCTTGTCAAACCATTGTTTCAGCTCGTTCATGCACCAACACTTTGTCTTTAAGGCGTTGCTCTGGATGGAGCCCCCAACATGTGGCTCTTTGATGGCCACTTCTGTCGCAATGACTGTAATAGATCTTCTTCCTACAGACCTTCTTAACATGTTTCTTTACCTGTTGTTGAGAGGGTCCTTCATGCCTCCTCCTTTTGTGTGCTACTATTGTTTTCCAAAACTTCGAAAATGTATGGTTATGTAATCCACAAAAGCTACATGTCTTTTGATTCCATGATTTATGTCCATCATTAACAACATGATTATAATCGAAATGACCATTTGAACATCAAAACTGGTTATACCTTTCCTTGTCATCTCTAGTGTCATTGTGGTGATAAGAGCTTTCCTCAGCTCTCTCCCTGCAATGGGCACTCCCATGGGATGATGGGGATGTGTTCCCATCATTCTTTTTCCTCAACGATTTCAATGATGTCTTGGAAGAATCTGACACCTTCGAGCATTCTCCTTCGGTGTATCCCAAGCCTACAAATTTAGGTCTCTGCACAACCTCCAGTGGTTGATTTATGCCTTGGTTATTAACACCAAGTTCTTCCTCCTCCTTGTACCTCATCCTAGTATGGAGCCTCATGTTTGTCCCTGTAATCGGTATCTCCACATCTCCAACAGAAATCATACTATGTGAAGATGAAACCGAAAGGAAATCAACATCTTTTACCTCCTCTGTCGATTTGGAATGAATTGATGAGGGCTTCTCATCATCTGTTGTTGGTGGTTGCTGGTTGTCTTAGCGGATTCCCCAACTTCTTTCCTCACATACCCAAGTCCTGCCTGATGGGGTAATTCTTCTACTTTGATGGGGTTGACAATGCCTTGGCCATTAATGCCCAAGCCTTTTCCTTCATAACCAATTTTCTTCAACATTTTGGAGCCAATTCCTATGGTATGATTTTCAAAAACAGTGAAATCATCATCAGGACTCATACATGAATTTAGAGAATTACTTTTTACCTCACTTCAGTCACGCTGTAGCTTTTCCAAGGCTTCTTCCTTAGCTTGCAGCGATTGTAGCAAACTCTGTTTTTCCTCTTTCTCTTCATGTAAAAGCATCTTCAATTCATCGTTCTCTGTTTGAAGATTTTGGTTGTTGTGCTTCAATTCTTCCAGGGCCTCCTCCATGGCTCACAACTAAAGCTACAATTGCTCCTTTTCCTCTGTCCCTTGTTGTAGAGATTCATACTTTATTTCCACCCTTTTGGAAATTTTGAGCATGGTCTCGTACATCGCTTTTCATCCTCTATCGCTTCACGTGCCATTGTTCACTCTTGCAATTCACATCCACGCAAAGACCGCTCTGATACCAAACTTGATCCGAGTTGACTCAACTTTCGGATTTAACCAAGACCTTTTGCTTTCGCGATGTGATTAGAATCACATTTAAAATAGCATAATTGAACATATATGCATGTTGTAAAGAAGAAGGAACATGACAATCATCTACAACATAAAATAGTAAGACGTTAATAACAAGGTTCATCCAGGAGGGGCTATGTCTCCTGGCCCCAGTGTCAAGATAGTGTAGGTCACTACATTAAGTGTTGTCAATAGTGATGATGTACATAAGAGGTGATGTCGTTATCATACAAGGGAATTGCCCTCACGCAGGAGTGGCTCCAAGAAATGTTCCCTACAGGAACGCTAAGTTGAAAAGGACTCCTATCAGTATGAGATAAACTCATGCATGATGATAATGAACATCTCGCCAACATGGCATAAAATGGATCTCAATGTAAACATACATGGCGACACATGAGTATCCCATCAACATAACAACAAAGGGATCTCAAACAAAACATGATAAATCATGACAACAAGTACATCCCACATATGATTCTGCATCACATCAACCAGGAATCATGAAACAAGTAAGAAAGCAAGATCCCACATCAAACATCAAACAGGGATCTGTGCAGAACAATGCATCTCATAGAAAAAAGATGTACATGAATGCACTGCATATACCTCACATCCTAGGGCCATTTGAAGAAAAGGATGTCAACTGTTGAAGCTGGTCGTACCATCAAGCTCGTGGTGTCAAATCTCATGAAGGACTACTCGCACGTTGAATGTTGACACCTGCACTCCACTTTGAAAAGTGGCCAAAAAATGAAATGATCAAATGGGAAATTTGAATACACCATCAGATTTGTGGTGTCGAATAGTGCAAAATCGACTATCAAATTTCTGAATTCTGAGAAAGTGAAAATCTGGGACTTAGGGAATCTTTTAGATTCCCCCTAGATTCCTCAAATATTCCCTCCTCTGGGTCATCTGAAGATATGTTGCTCAGATCAGGAAACTGATTACACCATCAGGTTCGTGTTGCTGAGAGGTGTAAGATCGACATAAAATTTGTCCAATTTGGACAATGCAAAAATTTCACCCTCCCGAGAATTTCGCTCAATCATGGTTATGCCTGTGTTTTTCCAGAATCATGGTTCCACCTGAAAAATTAATAAATTAATTAATATTAAATTAAATTAATTAAAAATAAAATAAAAAATAAAAAAAATAAAAATAAAAATTTAAAAAATATTATACCTCAATTTCTATGCGATGCCTTGGCCTTTGTGCACTGAGCAAATGAGGGTTTATATAATGTTTTTTTGTGGGCGAATATTTCAATGTGGACAGTTGGGCTGATTGGTAAGGAACCCCGAATTATAAGGAGGAGGTCGGGTGGTCAAACCCCGACCCCTCCATATTAAACATGTCTTGTTTTTTAAAAATAATCGCATATCTTTGTTTTTGGGGTTGGGTTCGCATTGGGCGGCCTGCCCCATAACCTCCTTAACACATTGTATTAAATGGGGGGGGAATGGTTGGCACATTTAAGGTTTTTTGGGCCGCCTGTAGTGCGGGCCGGGCAGGTTCAATTCCCGTTGGCCCATTGATATATATAGCATACATATTGTGTGGTGGGGCGTGGGTCGAGTCCACCAGAGGTGGCCCGCAAACCGCCCATAAGTATTTAATGTGGAGTGTATAATGTGGTGCCTAGAGGGTTCGGCGGGGTCATGGCCACCGACCCATAATAAAATTTGATTTATGTGGTGGTGGTTGAGGGAGGGCTGGCGGGGGTCATGGCCCGTCAGCCCATAAAAATTTTGATTTTTGTAATATATTTTGGGGTGGCGAGGGTGGTGGCTCGCCACCTCATTTATATATTTTACTTTTATTTTTAATTTTTATTTTATAAAACATTTTTTGAATTTGTCTAATATAGGGGATATTAGACAAATTAACAGTCCAACAAATTCACCCGCTTTCGGGAGCTAGGTTTCATGCCCCAGAGTCGATCAAATTGTAGGACACTTAAGCCTAGCTCATAGCCCAACTTTGACCAAAGCTTTGACTGGCTCGTTCTCCCTCGTAGGAGCTCGGATTGATGAACCATTCACATCATTTCGATCAGGACGAAAATATCTATGCTCTGGTCCTGGTACAAAAGCATTCTGATCACTTTGATTTTCGAGCTTCCATGAACCCTCTTTGTCTTGTGTGTGTCTCTAGAGTCACTTGGATCAGATAATTTGTAGGATCATGCTAGAAATGGGGCAATTTGTGGAGTGAATAATGGGAAAATAAGGGGAAGTCATAACTTCTTCATTTTCTCACCAAATTGGATGCAAAAAGAAGCTAGATAGCCATTTTTGGACATTTTGGATTGACTGGCGCAGGTTTCAGAAGCATTTGAGCATTATAAACATAGTTTTTTACACTTCTAAGCATAATAGAGAGGCCCAAGCCATTGGAAGCTAGACCAAGGAGACATAGCCCAGGAGGGGTGAACTCATTTATCATGTGCTTGTTGTAATGTGTTTTTGTTGATGTTCTGCACATGTTTATGTTTCTATTTGGTTTCTGGTTTATGTTAAATTTCTCATAAAATTAACATAAAAACTATTCATTTCACTTGCAAAAATTGATGAATCCTTAAGCAAAATGAAAGCATTTTGTTTATAATATGAGGAAGATATTAGCACTGCAAACTAATATTCTAAATCAGATCACCTTTCAAGCCTACATCAGCTAAGGAGTATTCCATTTGGGAGAACAAAATGCTTTCTACTGATTGAAATTCCTTGATCAAATTGAAGGTACAATTTTTTCTCTTTTGAATGTATGAAATTATCTTAAAAAGTTTAAGAGTTTAAAATCAATTCGATATGTGGTGCTTTCTTACAGAAGGCTAATCAAGATGGTTTCTCTGTAACATCCCCTGGTTAATATTTCTCTCTTGTAAATTATTGTAATTTAAATGGTTGAGAGAAAAGGAACACAGATTCCACAACTTGAGGAAGGAGATTTCTTGAGGGAATTGTTGTTTTAAATACTAGTCCTAGTTGGCTAAGTGGTTTTAATGGGTTGACTATTCCATAAATTAACGGAAAGAAGAAGGGATAGGCCTAAGTGTCCTTTGAGCTCCAACCATAAGCAACAAAACAACAAAAACTTAAGGAAAGGCATGGGTTAAGTTGTCTAGTGGTTGACTAGCAAATGGTTGGTCGATTTTTTGGGACACTCTTGGGATGACCTGATATGGATATGCAACAAAAGAAAAAGAAAAGGGGGGTGGGGGGAGGGGAAGAAAAATTCTTGGATTATCTCTCTCTCTCGCAAACAGAAGTAGTGAAAGGAAAATACACAAAATATTGTTGTAAGGGAAATTCCTCCAAGGGTGGAGGTGGGAGCATAGAGAAGGAAGTGATCAAAATCCCCTATCGCTAAGCTTTTGAAAGAGTAGAAACAAGTTGAAGAACCCTAGCAGAGGTTTTGCTGGGTAAAATAAATATAGAAATAAGTGGCTTGCCTGAAGGTTGAAGAACCCACTAGGAAGCTTGTGGATTAATGAAACTACTGGTTAAGGGAGAGACACTCTGGTATTTGTGAGGGATGATGAAAACGCAGAAGTTGCCTTCGGGATAAATATCTGGTGTTTGAATCACTAATGAAGTACTTGGAGAGGCAATCTCTTTACCACAACAGTAGCTTATCCAGCTAATGAATCTTCCCTTATGGTGGAATCTCCTCTTTTGATATCGATTTGAACCCTTTGTACTGTGGTATCCTAGTATGGATGTTTATCTTCTTTGAAAGGCTTGAAAATACCTAACATAAGCTTATGTAGCTAGTGAATGAAGGTAGAGTTCCCTTGAGAGAAACTTGTTTCAATTGTTTTATTGGTTAAAATATTTCCTTGGAAGCATTCCATCTAAATCTTTGGAATCTAGCTTGGGGATTACACCTAAAAGTAATAGTGGTTATAGCTTCTCTATGGTTGGGTGAAGAGTTGAAGTCCCACTCTCAGTTGCCAATATTTTTCCATATGAGATAAGTATCTAACTATGCTCCTAACGTTTGTATGACATGTACATGTTCATCCTTCTAGTTAAAATCTTATGTTGGTTTAAGGAATGTGATTTCATTTGTGTTAATGGATACTAAAGTTCTTGTATGCATGCCTGAAGGAATGGTTGAATTCGTGTATGTGTTGTTTTAGCATGAATATCAGTGATTTTTAGCTTAGATCAATAAATGAATCTTTGTGTGTATTCGTGATATTTAATGAAATTGTTGGTTGGCATGTATTGTGTATATCTTTGTATATGTGATGTGTGTATGACTAATAACAACATTAGCATATCTATGATGTGATTGAGAAAATTGATTAAGTTCCTTGTGGTTCGATGTAGTGCAATAAGGTGCATGTTTTTTGTATTTTAATGGGAAAGTAGATAGCCCAAGATCTGTATGTCCTAGTGAACTTTGCGAATAAATAACCTGTGCACTTCAATAGTCCTTGTTGATTGCATGGGCGCAACAAACCATGGCTTCCATGAACATGGAGTGTGGGGAAGAATATTTTAGAAAGATAAAGTCTCAAATAGGTCAAGGAGGTTCGATCTATTTGAAATTAGTAGGAAATTCACAAAAAATGTAAGTATGAAAGACTTGCAAAATAGGCTTCAATTCACTGGTGGGGACCCACTAGGTCAAGTTTCAGGAAAGTCAAACGAAAGACGTAATTCGTAACACTCCTTAAAACTTTGTTTTTGGATTTCAGGGAATTTGAAACGTCTTGGATCTTTCTAGAATCGATTTACCACTCCTTTGACTTGCTTTTAAACACTACACACAACTTGCCTTACCTCTCTTCATCGGGTTTGCAAATCTAACTCAAACTTACCATTCAGGAACAAATCCAAAGGGGTTTTGTCAACATCCAAAATAGGTTCTTTTGTTTTTTTGTTGTAATAGGACATCAATCACTAATATAAAATCACATATCCACTATTCCAGGGTGTGGCCACACATTCTTCTACATATTTTACAACAGGAATCCCAAAAAGACAAATGGGCAATCACACCATACAAATTTGCCAATCAAAAATAGTGAAAGAGGCATTGTTGACATTGTTTCCAAAAAAGAGTGTTATATTTCACAGTGACAATATTCAAACTATTGTAAATCTCACATATTCACCTACTAGAACACAACATACACTCCTTCACAGGGTATTGGAACCATTTCAACAAGAATCCACAAAATGTATGAACAAACCACAATGATTTATGGCTTCATCACTCAAATTATTAATGTAATTCAATGGAATAAGGAGAGACTTTCATAGATAAGAAACACATAGGAATCAAACTACAATTAAACATAGTTCATAAGAAGACAGGGATTCGCTTCAAACACTGGATTTCAATTCAGTTCAGAACCACATCAACTTACAGTCCCATTGGCCATTCAATTTCACCATTCACATAAAAAAACTCTTTCTTGTTCACATAGATGGAAAGTATAGGGATTTTCAATCTAAGGACTTTGGTTGCAAAGACGAATGAGTTCCTCTCTTCTCTCCCTCTCTCTTCTCCTCTCTCAGGAGCTTCTCTTATTATTCTCCATGTTTTCCACCCTTCTTCTCATCTCTTTAAAAATAAAGTTAACATGGAACAACCAAGAGTCACAATATGAAGCATTTACCCTTTTCCACAAAATAAGGGAAACTAAAACTATATATACATTAGGAAATAATTCCTCCAATTTATTCTAAAAAAAAACTCACTTCCTAATGTAAATATTTCCGATTTCTTACAAAAACATTTAAATTTATCCCAGCATCATCATGTGACCATCCCATCACATTGGAAAGCTTTTGGTCTAGTCTTCATCAAATTTTGTGTTCCATCTATGCACCTACATCAATTACATTATTTCCCATTGCAATATTGGAGTAACTAAAGATTTATTTCACATGTTATTTTCTTCTTGGAAAGATGCATGGTTGCTTGACACAGGTGCAACATGCCACATGACCTTTCGAAAACACTTCTTTGAAAATTCCAATGGCAATGTAGATAGAATAGTGTATTTTGTAAATAAATCAAGTCTCAAACCTTAATGGACTGGCCCCATCAGGGTTAAATTTTTGGGATTCCAAATTTTCTTATGCGTGATATGTTTTATCTTTCGATGTTGTGAAGGAAATTATTGCCCCTTATGCACATTCAATGGCATTCTAACTCTATTCATATATTTGTCGGAAAAGTTGAAATAAGAAAAGATTTTGAAAAACATGGTTGTCATGATTAGAGTGGAGGATGAAATACTATTGAATTTGAAAGGGTCATATACACATGCAAAATATTTTGCATACCTCTCACATTACAATGGAGGTACATTGTCCTTCTATGGCATGATATATTTGGACATATTAGTCATGAAAACCTTATTTGTTGAAAATAATGGTGTTTTTGGTTTGCCTTCTATTCGTAGGAAACTGAAGCAATGTGATGCTTATATCATTGGAAAATATAGAGAACAACCCTTCCATGATTCCACTTCCAGAGCATGTAGAAAATTTAGACTAATGTATTCTAATTTATGTGGTCCCACATACATTCCATCTACTAATGACAATAGATATATCATGTATTATATTGATGAATACACCATGATGTGTTGGGTGTGCATATTGAAAGATAAATATCAATACTTTTAAACTTCTAAAATCTTTCATGTATGGATTCAAAATGAAGCACAATCACATATTGGATTTATTTGTACTAATAATGGGGGAGAATATACATCTAACAAGTTTCAAAACTATATTCACCAACATGGGATTCAATATCAAATCATAATTCCATATAATCCTGAATAGAATAGGGTAGATAAAAGAATTAACAAGACTATCTTAAATATGGTTTTTTCCATGGTGTTTTTAAAAATATGAATTTTTTGTTTTGGGTTGATGTCCTTCTATGTGTTGTATATGTGAAAAATAGGTGTCGATCCAATATTTTTCGAAATAAGATTGCTTATGAAATGTATTATGTTTGCATTCATTCAGTTAGGCATCTCAGGGTCTTTGGTTCCACGTACTATCCCTTAATTCCTAAGTAGGAATTAAACAAGCTTGATGCAAGGTGTTGGAAGTGCATATTCTTAGGGTACTCAAATATTTCCAATGCATATCATCTTTATGATGAGGTAAAAAATAAGTTCATTCTTTCCAAAGATATATTTTTTATGGAATTTTTGAAGAATGATAAAACTATTTAGCCGTAACTTGATCCTATGGATAGGAACTCTGATATAAATACATATAATGAATTTTATGATGATATTCCACATCTTGAAAATGGGATTCATAGCTTGGATCAATCTTTGGAATCTACTTTTGAAGCACCATCTCCACCGCACAAATTTATGTTCACTTCATTAGATAAGGAAGATCCTTTGAATGATGTGATTGAGAGGATGGAGAGGTTGAATGTTGAGGTAGCACCATCTCAATCTGTGGAGAAATCTTGACCATATTAGAAAGGTCCACCAAAATGGTTCATCAAAACGCTTGAAATTTTTCATCCTAAAGATGTCGAAAATACATGAACTAGAGGTTCAACTAGACAAGATGGAGGTGGCATATATAGTTGTAATTAAGGTGTTGTAGATGATATGTACGTTTCATATGATTATGAATTGAATTTATCTACTAACTATGAATTAAATTCGTTAGAATAAGTTTCTTGTCGTGATAAGTGGAAAGAAGAGATGCAGGAGTATGATGCTCTCATCAAGAATGTGACATAGAAGTTAGTGGACCCTCCATTCAAAATTAAACCAATTAGCTACAAGTGGGTCTTCAAGAACAAGTACAAATTGCTCACCTAATAAGGACAAATCAAGGCTCATGGAAGAAGGATTTGCACAAAAAGAAGGCATTGATTATGAGAATACTTTTTCCCCACATCAAAAATGGGCCACCATCCATATTTTGTTTTCCTTGGTAGCACAGAATGTATGGAAAGTTCATTAAATAGATGTAAATACTAATTTATTGAACTAAGACTTGAAAAATAATGTCTCCATGTCTTAGTTGGAAGCTTTTGTTGTGAAGGAACAAGAACAAAAACTATGTAAACTCATCAAATCCTTATATGGCTTAAAACAAACACCATGAACCTGATATGAAAAGTTGACTACGAATTTTTTGAAATCAAATTTAAATCGCTTTAATCTTGTTGATGCAACTCCATTTTTCAAGAAATATGGCAAAGTTGTTGTATATCTTATAGTGTATGTAGATTATCAATTGATGATAAACAACCATGAAAGTTATATTGCGTCCATAAAGAAAGAGTTGAAGAAAGGCTTTGAGGTGATAGATTTGGGACATCTTCACTACTACTTGGGCTTTGATTTGACTCAACATCAAAAGTACATATTCATCTCCCACGAGACATACATTGGAGAATTGGTGAACGGGTTTGGAATGGCTAAGCATAACTCTCTTTCTACTTCAATGGAACAAAATTTGAAGCTCACGCCAAAAGAAGGAAATGAATTTGACGATACAACAAAGTACAAATAGCTTGTGGGAACTTGTATCTACCTTACCACTATTAGACTAGATATTTCATTTGTTGTTGGAATTATTTCTAGATTTATGTAAAAACATTGTGAAAGACATTGGTTTATTGTATAAATAGTTATGAAATAATTGAAGGAAACTTAAGACTTTCGACTCAAGTATTCCAGGTGGATGAATTCAACCTAATTGGATATTATGATTCATACTTTGATGGAGATAAAGAAAAATAGAAAAAATACCCCACCATTTCGAGTGACTCTTTAGAGTAAAAAAATAATGAAAACAAAAGGTACCCCCCCAAAAGGGAAGGGACAAATCAGGGTCCCATCAAGTAGGGATAGTAGAGTAAACTTCTTAATTTGAAAAGAGGTTGGTCTTAGCCAATATGTCGTTCAGGGGTCCTATAAGACTCCTCTGGAAACTCTACGAAGCTTGACAAGAGATGTCTTAGCCAGAATGTCGTTCAAGGGTCCTGTAAGAATCCCTCTTTTACTTTATGAAAAACCTCACCTCTTCCTGAGGTCACCTCACATTAGGGTGAATTGGCAGTGGGCTCAACCAAAGACCTGACTCCCTAGAAAGGCCCAATAGTCGTTCCCTCTCCACGGTGAGTAATGACTCATCGGTGTTACCGAGGTGTAGTGAGAGGGGGATGGTTGCTCCCCGAAAATAAAGGAACCAATAGCTGGACATCTCAACATTGAGTGAGAAGGACTTTAGTTAGTTGTTACATATGGATGGGTTTTAAACCCAAGGTTGTTAAAACCTATGGTAAGGCAACGGGACTTCCATCCAGGGTATGGCAACAAGAGGTGGCCAACCACTTGACCTGAGCTCTCCTTTAGTAGCCCGATGGGGTTGATATCTAGAGCTAGATTGGTACTAGTATGGGTTGGTAGCCATGAACCAACATGTACTGAACTCACCTCTGTATCTTCTTAGCTACAGGTTGGTAGCTAGATAAGGGACGGTTGCTCAAGACCCCAACTGGAGTGTTGCAATTGATCATATACAGCATGGTACTATTTTGTTGAAGACCCGTTTCACCCCTCAAGACTTTTCCCCTTGCACCATATTTGGAGACCTTCCCTACTGTGATTGTCACATTTTCGATAATTTTTTAGCTCGTTTGAAAAGGCTCAAGGCTTGGGGGCCCCATCAAGGATCAAGGCTCAAGGCTCAAGGAGGGGCCCCATCAAGGCTTCAACCCGTTGGGAAAGAGTCTCAACTTCATATTATCTCATGAACCTTAGATCAACACTTGTCTCTTGGATGTCATGCAAAAATCCAGTTCCAACGTGTTCCATAACAAAAGCGGAATATGTGATAGTTGCAGAAGAAACAAAGGAGATTATGTGGCTCATAAAAATACTTGAATATTTGTACGAGAAACAAGTTAATTCTAGTCCTCTTTTGGTTGATAATACTTTTATAATAAAGTTGGCCAATAATAACAGATTCCATAATCAAGCTTTCAATAAAGTGGTTATGGGATTTGTAAATGTGACAACATCACCATTTTGGAGATTTGTGATTTTTCATTTAGAATTCAACCTAGATCAATACTATCAAGTTTCAAGGGAAAATCAATTCAAGGAAGCAACTTTATTGGTAAGACATGTAAAGTGTATATTTAATTTTTAAGGTTCGCTTTCAATTTTATTAATACACAAGTTAATTGAATTTTTACTTATTAATGTCACGTGCTAAAGCTTGTGATTTCTAGTGTCAATAGCGATCCATTTTCTAGTGATATTAAGAAGACACTTCTTGCATACTAGGAAAAAGATGATACTTATTTATCCATGAAAAATATGAGGGAAACATAATCAATTATTGGTTTATAATGTTATGATTGGAAAGCTAACGTATGACAAAAGTCATTTGAAAGGAGAGATTGTTAAGCCACCACCACTAATTATTTATCTTATTGATCATTTTCATGTGAAAGAAAATTGGTTTTTGAGTTATTCTCAAGTTCATGTAAGATTTATGATATAGCATATGTAAAATCATGCTCCAATTTTTATTATCTTTAATTTATGTTGACTCTAATTTAATTAATTAATTATTTTATATTTGGTGATTAGGTATAACACTAGCATGTTGCTTACAAAAAGAAAGAAATTACATATCCATTGAAAATGACGCACTACAATATAATTTTATTTGATAAAGAGCTAATGTTATTAAAGTTATTTGAGATGAAATGCAACAAATTGGTTTGAAAAAAGGAGATTTTAGTAATCACATGTGGAAAAAATGTCAAAGAAACCCCAACCACCATTAAAACAATTGTTTAAAAAAGGATCACTTTGGACAACTAGTATAATGGAAGACACAATGGAAGAGCAAAATAACCCAATGGAAACATAGAATGACATGTAAAGAAATGATGTCATGCCTATTTAGAATAATGAATTTGACAAGTTTGATATTATTAATTATTTTTTAATATGTTCTTGAAAAACATGTTCAATTTTGCAAATTATTGATAAGTTATAGTTGTACTTTACCTACTGTGAGATTTTACAATAAAATAAATATCCATATATTATTGTTTTATAATGAATCTTTTTAATATTGCTTTACCATATTACAATGTTTATTGTTTTACTTTTATCTTTTTGTGAATCATTACTTTAGGAAAACAAGGGAGCCACTGCCGTGGCGGTAGTCCCTGCCGGGGTCTGCTTCAATTAGTTAATAATTAGTATACATTATAATTAGTATACACTCAATCGATGAAAGTGACCTGAGGGATATAGATTGATGAAAGTGACCTGAGGGATATATATATAGATATAATTTCAGAAC
>APFE031538723.1:73268-91138 GCA_000404065.3 Pinus taeda | reverse complement strand
ATCCTTATGAAAGAAATCACTGGCTTAAGAGAAGAAAAAGTTGTTTTGTCCACAAATGTCACTGCATTAGGATTAGAAATTGAATCTACAAGGAAAATGACTGAAGAATGGAAGGAGGTTGAGAAAGAATTGAGAAAAGAACTTGCAAAGAAAGATGCCGAATGCGAAGCTGCCATTTCTCAAATACACAGACAACTGCAGGACGCTGAGAAACAATTGAATTCTGAAATTTCCGCGAAAGAAGAGGAGTGTAAAGCAGTTAATCTTGATCGAAAGAATCTGGAGGCAACTGTTTTGCAGTTGAAAGATAAAATTGAAGAGATATCTGCAGACTTAGAGGTAACCGCTAAATCTGCGAAATGTAAAAAGGAAGTGCTTTTATCCCAGATTATAGCAGCCAAAAAAGAGACTGACCAAATCACCAGCAGTAGTCAAATAGCAGAGGATGCTTGGAATTTGGAGAAGGAGAAAATTCTGAGCAGGTTTGCAGAACTAGAAGCTAACCTTGAGTTGATGTCCAGCGAGAAAGGTTCACTGGGCGAGACAAACAGAGAGCTAAGGACTGAAGCGGAATCTTTGAAGGCCCAATTGGTATCAGAAATTGAATCTGCAAGGAAAATGAATGAAGAATTCAAGAAGGCTGAGAAAGAATTGAGAGAACTTGGAAAGAAGGACGGGGATGACCAGGTTGCGATTTCTCAAACACTCAAACAATTGCAGGGTGCTGAAGAAAGATTCAATACCGAAATGTCCGCTAAAGAAGATGAGTGTAGAGCAGTTAACCTTGATAAAAAGAATCTGGAGGATAATGTTTTGCAGTTGAAGAATCAAATTCAAGCGAGATCTTCAGAATTAGAGGCAACCGATAAAGCTCGGAAATTGGAAAAGGATCTGCTTTTATCACAAATCGTAGCAGCCAAAAAGGAGACGGCCGAGATCACTAGAATTAGCCAAATAGCACAGGAAACTTGGAATGTGGAGAAGGAGAAAATGCTGAGCAGGCTTGCAGAGCTAGAAACGAACCTTGCGTTCATGGCTAGCGAGAAAGGGTCACTGAACGAGACAAATAGAGAGCTAAAGACAGAGGCGGAGTCTCTGAAAGCCCAGTTCCTATCAGAAATTGAGTCTGCAAGGAAAATGACTGATGAATGGAAGGAGGCCGAGAAAGAATTGAGAGAAGAACTTATAAAGAAGGATGACAAATACAAATCTGCGATTTCTCAAGCAGTCAAAGAATTGCAGGAAGCCAAGGAAAGATTCAATGCCGAAATTTCTATGAAAGAAGACAAGTGTAGAAGACTTAACCTTGATAAGAAGAATCTGGACGCAACTGTTTTGAAGTTGAAAAATCAAATTCAAGTGATATCGTCAGAATTAGAGACAGCCAATGAAGATCGGAAATTGGAAACCGAAGTGTTTTTATCGCTAGATATTGCCAGAAAAGAGACTGCCGAGATCAACAGAAGTTACCAAATGGCACAGAAAGACTGGAATGCTGAGAAGGAGATCCTGCTGAGCAAGCTTGCAGAGCTACAAGCAAATCTTCAGTTGGTGGCTAGCGAGAAAGGGTTGCGGAGCGAGACGAATAAAGACCTAGAGACGGAGGCGGAGCCTTGGAAGGCTGAATGCAAAGAAATCATATTGAAACCTGGAGAAGTCATAGAAACAAGAACCCGAAAGCTACGAAATCGATCAATTTCAGAGTATCTCATCAAGTGGAAGAACTTACCAGCTGAAGTTTCCACATGGGAGGACAATAATTTTACACGGAAGCATCAAGAACTACTCAAGCGTTGAGGACAACGCTTTTTGAAGGAGAGGGGCATGTTAGGCCCCTATACTACTAGAGTAACCCCTTATTGTTATTAGTACAACCCACTTATTATATTGATGTACCCATGTAGCGCCCATATTGTTACTATGGAGCCCCATAGAAGCCCACTATGATTATTATTGTGCCTTGCATTATTATTGTTATGTAGGCTCTGATTATGTTATGGTCCCTTAGACTCCTATATATAGAGAGGAGGTCTTTTCATTTGAATCATCCAAGAATTGTTCATTTATGTAATGTAAAGGAGGTTGCCCCCTCGAAGTGGCTGAATTCTAAGGCGTGGATCTATATTTTCTATCTTTTCTTGAGCTGGTTTCATAACACTTAGCATGGAAGCCATTGAAGCATTATCTCTAAATGCAGATAGCAAAAGAAAAT
Source organism: Pinus taeda (assembly GCA_000404065.3). Taxonomy (NCBI): domain Eukaryota; kingdom Viridiplantae; phylum Streptophyta; class Pinopsida; order Pinales; family Pinaceae; genus Pinus; species Pinus taeda. The sequence continues at coordinate 88,926 of APFE031538723.1, read as the reverse complement.
TAGTTACTTAAATCCCACATTGATGAAATTATTCTCAAAATTTGGTAATGGCGGTCAAAGTGAGAGAACCTCACTGCAAGCTCATGTTAAGGAAAGTCAACGAGAATGCGTCAGTGGACCTTGGCATAATCTTGGAGGTTTTGGTCTCTCAATGTACAGATGGATAATGGAAGTTTTACACTCTGAGACATTGATGGAAGGTTTAAGCTGCTAGCCATTTTTTTAAACATGGTACGTACAGTGGTGATGTTACTATGTTACTTGATTGTAGATTTGGGGAATATTTTGGAATTTCATAGATAGAAATTGAAGCCAAATTTCACCATCAGATTCCAAAATATTTCCAAAATCTACCATAAACATAATAATGGTAGGAAACTATCCAACCAGTCTTGAAAAATAAATTTCAATAAATTCCACAAAATTGTCAGTCCACCACCACTACCTTAGGCATCGATTTCCATAACTTCAAAACCCCTCCATCAATTAGCACTTATTTCATACAGTTTGGTCATTGAAATATTAGTTTCTTGCAAAATTATCATTGCTCGCTTTTCAACTTTGATTCTTTCCTGCAAATAACATTGTTTCCCTTTACTATTTAAACCCTAAACATTCCAAGTTATGATTTTCATTGTGATAATTTTTGAGAGGGAGTGAAAAAAATTGAAGTTGTTTGTCCCAAATTAATTAGTTCCTGATGTAATTCACACATCATTTTTCCAGCCTTCTGATTTGTATCCTTGGTAACCAAATCTTTACCTTCATCTTTTGGTACATCTATTGTTTGGACCTCATTATCCCCTTCTACATTTGGTCGAAATTTATTATTCCAATATAGATATGCCTTTGCATAGATATCCTTTTTATTATTTTGATAATTCTTCCAAGTCTTCAATAGCCCAATCATTTATAATATTAACCAAAGTATTTTCATCTTCTGCTAGGGAATCAAAATTTTCTTTTGTCAATTCCATAACTTCTGCAACCCTAGGAAGATTAAAAAAATATTCAGTCATTTTCTCCTTTCACTCCCCATTTAGTGCCTTTTGCTTTTGCACATGTTTTTCACCTGCAATATTCGTTGCCATTTCTATCATTAGGAAATCAAATAGAAAGGTTGCTTCCTCCTCCATCTCTTCTAGGAAAAAAAAGGTGTTTTTATCCTCAAGCCTTGTGGTAGGCTAAGTTGCTCTGCCCCGAGTAGACCACCTTCAAGAATAAACCTTTGTAAAACCCTCATTCGATGCCATGCAAAAATCCTATTGTTCTTTCTTCCAAAATGGGAAATATATGAATAGATACCCATGCTCATGACAATGGAAACACTAAAATGAAACATGTTCATAGTCTAAAGATTGTGTCCATACTTCCCCTTGGTATTCGATATCAATTGACTCTAGCAATGGCTGCGAAATATTCATATACACATAGAGTCTTGCATAAGACATATTCCTCCCACACTTAGTGACCTATGATACTTTGATGAATTTTCCTAATGCATTCCCAATCCCCTCAAAAATTTCTAGAATCCAAAAGTCCATTGGGAGAGAATGGAGTCTCACCCAAACAGGTATTACCAAAAACCCTTCTTTGTGTGGATTAAACATTCTTCATAGTGATGCATATATAAACCTTCACTATTAAAGAAATATGGACCACCCAAAAGACCTATTTTTATCATCCAGGTTAGAGAAAATAATATTAAAAAACTCTTTTGGTCCTAATATCAAATCTACCTCTCCTTTAGGCTACCATTTCTCTTGAATCCACTGCTCTAGCTCTTTTTTTCGTAGTCCATCATCCAAAAAAGCTTACAAATGAATGAATGGTCTTTCATTTGTCTACAATGACCTTCCAAGTTTTTCGAAGGAATTACAAGTTTGAGGTTTTCAGTGGCCTTTGATAAACACTTGCCTCGCAATCCAGCCTACTATTGTGCCCCCATAGTTGGTATTTCATTAGCATGACCACTACCTCCATTTCTATCCGTTCTTTCTGCACAATGCTTTGAATTTCCTTCTATAACATTTTTGAAAGAGATAAACCATGTCCCCTTATCGGGGCACTCATCTGAATTCCTCATAATCACCCAATGTGCTAAATTAACCAAAAACCCTACAAAAAATCAAGGAAAATAGAAAAAAACCATAAAATTGAATACCAAAACCCATGACCCAGCCGACACATCGATTTCTAATATGTTTGATGTTTTGAGAAAGTTAAATATTTATTTTTTATTTAGAGGTAATGAATATAAATTTATCTTAGTTTTGCATTATCAAACATTTAAAAAGAGTTGTGCATTTTTGATAATTTTAAATAGATGATTGAGTTTAATGATTAAGAACATGTCTTTCGTTTATTTCTCATAATAGTAATTAGATTTAGTGAAGTGATCGTATGATTATGGAAAAATATGTATGTCTTGTTATAGAGTGAATAATAGAATTTTGTAGAAATTTGAAAACTAGAAAGTCAAACCATGAGTTTAATAAACCAGCAAAAAGAAGTGTTAGTGCACCCTCACAAGAGTTGGGTTAGTTCCTGACCTATTTGATGAAATCAATAGCCAACGAACAGTCCCACTTCCTTAGAGATCATACATAGATGAAACAAACATAAAGAAAAAGAAAAACTGGAAAGTATGTGACCATCTATCTGTTCTCTTTTCTTTTGTATGAATAATGTAAATTCTAGACAGATTGCTGGAGTTCTTTGGGTTAGATTCCAGGTCGCGCTAGTACATCGAAAATATGAGGAATCGGTCGCTTAAAAACCTCTAAAATTAGAAACAAAAAAATAGAAAATGGACAAGGGAGAAAGAAAATGATATTGAACTCAAATTAACAATGGAAGTCTGCTTATACCTCTATGCATTAAAATTCATTAAGGTAGACATCATTTAAAAGCCCCGATTAAGAATAATAAGTTGAATTTAGTAACATTATAATTTGAGCAAGGCTTTAGCCTAGCTATCTAGAAAATAAATGCATATATAACTAAATAATGTTTGAAATTCTATACCAATAAGGTATTAACCATATAAACACCATGCATGTGGAACAATCAATACACACAGAGAACAAACCCTCTAATATTTTGATAAGAAAGTTATGAAAATAAGTAGGAATTTTCATTATGCATGCGTAAAATTTAATCATAAAACTGATAATTAGGTTGTAAAAACTAAGCAGAAAAACCATTTCGACTAGTAATGTTGTTTTCTAGAAAACACCAACAAACTTATAAAAATTATTGAGTACATATATAAAATGATATAGGGAAGGAAACATTGACATATATATAGATATATATATATATATATATATATATATATATATATATATATATATATATATATATTTATATATATATATATATTTTTAAACAGGTTGTAACAATAATGAACGTTGTATTCAAAAAAATTTAAGAGTCGGCATATACATATAAAGTTTACAATCAAATCTAGAAGTAAAAGGGGCAAGATGCCTCTCAAATAATAAGCATACATGACAACTTTCTAGATATTCACTTATACACTTAGAGTAATAGGGGTTTTTCATAATTGAATATAAATAAACCCCATAGATATTCAAGCCAATATTATCAAAATGGCTTGAAGCATCATCGATCCTCAAATATAAGAACAACATGGTATCATGAAACCCCTCGTGTCTGAAGAATCCTTAAATAAATTAACTAAACTTTAAACAATAGGCATTAGAGAATTGAGGTAGAAAGTACCACCTGGAGAAAACATGAACTTTGTACAAGCATGAGAAGTGCCTAGGAAGGTTAGAAAATTTGCACAAGAACCAATTAGGAAATTTACCTGCAGACAAACATTCACCACACTGGAGAAATCAATTAGTCATTTCTGGGTATGCAAACTAAGGTAACAATTTCCAAAGTTAATTCTATAAAAGAAAACCGCTACTCACCTTTGTCAGACCTCCCGCGTCATGTTTCCTACAAGTAGAAAAGAGCATCATTGTATTGGAGTCACCCTCAACACAACCTTCAAAGACTTAACATAAAAGAAGTTAGTTTATTCATTCTCGAGGAGGCAAGGACCATACCTATAATTTTTCCCTAGAAAGATTGTGCAGTGGAGGGACCTGAAGTATGTCTGCAATCTCGTTAAACATATAAACAATAAACATGGAAGAACTAAAGGGTTGAAAAATTTAGGAATAATAAATATCACCGTGGTGTAGTGACGAAATGGCAACCTCTAGCATTGAAGTCACGGTGAAAGGAAGCCATTGAATATGAAACCCTAACACCGATTGTAGAGTTAACTATCCATGCTAACAGTTGCACAATGATGCTGAGAGTAGCATCGGAAGCGAAGGAGGGTAGTTTCTCTAACCACCCTTTTTTTTGTGAATTGTTTATTTCATCACGATGCATTGAAACCCTTGATCGAGTATCAAACTACTTTTGAGAAATTTGACAAATGTGCGCACAAAGAGTTCTAGAGAATTCTCTATAAGGGATATACCCTTGCTTAGGGTTTAGAACTTGGATGAATACATAAAGTGTAACCATAGAAATATAACCATCAAAACTTATTTCCAATAAGTGAGAGCTAAACATTACATGAAATCATTAAAGTTTGTCAACATTAAAGTTTGTAAAGTGTAGGCCATGTGGCTATATTAACTAAATGAAAGTTAAAATAGTTGCAATGAAGACTATTATAGTTAGCACATGCAAAATGTTTTAAGGAAATTATAGTATATTGACATATTTTACAATAGCAAAAAAAAACTATGTTGTGGAAGGGTATGTTACAAGTGATATCAAAGCCACATTTAACCACTGTGGTCTCTTTGGGTAAACGAGGGAGTAACAAAATTCATTTGTGTTCAGGGGGAGTGAAAGAGGAACACAATAAGGAGAGATGGACATAAACAACCAGTAAGCCCAACAAATGGAGTCGGTTCAATGCCAATTGCAAAAGATAACCCATAGGTGTGGGTTCAACTAGGAGAGGAATCTCAAAATACCAATGTTGCACTGCTAAAAACAATACAACAAATAAAATGGGATATGGAAATATTGAAAGATGATAATGATAGGATGATTCACGAGAAAGATAGGATTATGAAGAGCCTTTTAGACAGATAAAACCATTAACATTCTATTCCAAGCCCTAACCACAAAAATAGGGTTGGGACATACAAACAAAGGAATGATAACCCATAATTTGAGGGAGGTCAAGAAAATAATCAAGAGGAATTTGATAATTTTTCTAGTCATAAAGGACCTAAAAGAAAAAAAATTGAGTTGCATGGGGATTTTAAGAAAACTAAATCCCTGACATTTGATGGTGAATAGGAAGAGGTTGCTGAATCCTATCTCATTAATGTGAAAAAATATTCCAAATTTACGAATATGTCCACAACCTGAAAGCTCGATTGGAAATCTATCAGCTACAAGGAAAAAACACCTTATGGTAAGAAGAAGTGGAAAAAGTATAGAAAATTGACGAATATGAAGTAGCTTGGGAAGATTTACAGATACATTTTAAAGATAAATATCTAAGTGAGCGATTTTATGATGAAAAGGAAAAGGAATTTCATGATCTTAGATTGGGGTAACTTTCTATTGATGATTTTGTAATAAATTTTACATCACTATTGAGGTACACTCCTTATATAAGTGAAGAAAAGGACAAATTTGAATAGTTTATCAGCAACTTACCTGTATTCATGAAGAATTGGTTGGAATTTGACAATCCGAAAACCATGGATGAGGTTATTAGAAATGCCTGAATATGCTACCAACATATGAAAGAAAAAGGAGACAACATCAAAAAATGGACAAAAAAGAAAGGGAACAAACATTCGCAGAATGTTAAAGGGTTAAAATCCACAAATTTTAAATGCTCCTATAAAAATCAGCAGATTAATAATTAAGGAAGAAACTAGCAGAAATCTAAGTTGCAAAAACAATTAAAATCGATTGAACAACCTAACAAATCTGAACTTGAAATAGTATCCACACCCCCATTGCAGTCCTAGTGATGTGGGGGATGACATAATGTCAAAAATTGCCCTTACCAAAAAGTGATATAATAGGTAGCCCAAATTCAGAAGCATCTACAGTAGGGGATGTAGCAAGGAGTTTACCTAGAATTAGTTTTGCATTGGAAGACCACCCTGAAAAATATCAACCAACTATGGTAAAGTTCAAAGATAAAATATTTAACCATGTTGTGTTTATTTTAATTGATTGAGGGGATAGTCTAAGTTATATTAGTCCCAACCTAGTGGAAAAATGTCATTTGAAAACAATCAAATTTAAGAATCCATGGATGGTACAGCTAGTCATATTGGCTAAAAGAAGGGTGATAGCTAAAGTAGATAGTTGTCTAGTAGTACTAGTGTACCAAACAATAATAGAAAAATTAAATGTTTTACCCCTATGATGATATGATATTCTAATTGGCATGGATTGGCTAGAAAAACACTGGTCTCTTATAAATTTTAAGGACAAAATAATTAGTTATTTGAATGAAGAAGACATTAGACAAGAGGTGTAGGGAGTGAAAAGATCTCTAATACTAAGACCAATTACGACCTCAAAACTAGAGAAATGTATGAGAAAGGGGTGCAAAATTTATGCAGTGAAAACAAGGTATCTAAAATTTAAAGAAAAGATTGCCACCTTAGAAAACTTGCCCATTGTGCAAGACTTTGATGATGTTTTTCCTGAAGACATTCCTGGACTACCTCCTAAAAGGGAATAGATTTTACCATTGAACTTATTTTAGGAGCTACTCCCGTATCTAGAGCATTATCGCATGAGTGTCCCATAATTGACTGAACTCAAAATGCACTTGTAAGAGTTACTGTATAAGAGATACATCCGCCCAAGCGTGTTTCCTTGGGGAACTCCATTACTCTTCATCAGGAAGAAGGATGGCACCTTGTGATTGTGTATTGACTACAAATAATTAAATAAGCTAACAATTAAAATTAAATACCCCTCAACCCACATTGATGATTTATTTGATTAAGTAAAAGGGGCTACTATATTTTCTAAAATTGACCTGCGATCTAGGTGCAATCACATAAGAATTAAGGAGGGGGATGTATACAAAACAACCTTTATAACTCGCTATGGGCAATATGAATTTGTAGTTTTCCCCTTTGAGCTAACTAAAACCCTAGCAACATTTATGTGTCTCATGAACAACATATTACATAAATACATGGACAAATTTGCGGTGATCTTTATTGATGACATTCTTTTCTATTTAAGAAATATGGAGGAGCACAAAAAGCATCTGGAAATTATTTTATAAACCTTGAGGGAGCACCAAATGTATGAAAAATATAGTAAGTGTGAATTTTACAAACAAATTCAATACTTAGGACATGTTATTGGTAAATATGGAATAGTTATAGACCCAAAGAAGATAAAAACTATAATGGAATGGATAGTGCCTAAGAATGTAGCTGATATAAGATATTTTAATGGGATGGATGGATATTATAGGCGATTTATTGAAGTATTCTCAAAGGTGGTTTATCCTATTACCTCCTTGCAAAATAAGGGAGGAACTTTCAGTGGATAGTTGACTGTCAAAACAATTTTGACTAGTTAAAACACTTACTCACCATTGCCCCCATTTTGAGAATTGTTGACCCAAATAAGAAATTTATTGTTTGTACAAATGCCTCTAAGGAGGGTGTATGGGGAGTACTACTGAAGGAGGGTATAGTTGTAGCGTATGAGTCTCAAAAACTGAAGGAACATGAAAAAAATATTCAACTTACGATTTGGAGTTAACAATAGTAATTCATGCCTTAAAAATGTGATGACACTATTTTCTTTGGAAAATATTCATAATTATGACAAATCAAAATATTTTAACTAATTATTTTAAACAATCTACTTTGAATGCTTGACAAGCACATTGGATTTCCTTTTTGAGCAAGTTTGAATTTGAAATTAAACATTTGAAAGGTAAAGAGAATCGAGTAGCAGACATCTTGAGCAAGAAATTGAATTTTTTTTATGAAATTTCATTTAGTGAAGTGAAAACTTCTTTCTAAGAACAAATTAGAGAGGCTACTCAAAGAGACGTTGAATGCTAATTCTTGTGGCAGTAAGCAATAAAGCCAAATAACAATGAACAATAACTTGGATATGAGGCAAATGAAGAAAACCCATTGATTTATCGAAACATAATGTATGTCCCCATTAAAGTAAGCATCAAACAATTAATTCTAAATGGGTATTATAAAATCCCTTATGCATCCCATCCTGACTATGAAAAGTTGATCACTACTTTGAGGAAGGAGTACTTTTGGCTCGGTATGAAGAAGGAAGTGGCCGAATATTCAGCTAAGTGTTTATAATTCCAATAGATGAAGACTGAACACCAACACCTAACTATATTGCTTCACCCATTTCCTATTCTCGAATGGAAATGGGATATTGTTAAACTTGATTTCATTACTGGGCTACCTAAGACCAAGAAACAAAAGGATTTAATAATGGTAGTAATGGATAAATTGAGTAAATCTTCCCATTTTATTCTAGTGCAATCTACTTATAAAATAGTTCAAATTTCTAACATATTTATGAAATAAATTTTCAAGTTGCATGGGATACCAAACATGGTAATATCTGATAGAGATGTCAAATTTACATATGCATTTTGGAAAGATCTATTTGATAGATTATGCACTGAGATATAATTTAGTACTACATACCACCCTCAAATAGATGGGAAGATTGAACGAGTGAATCAATTACTCGAAGACATGCTAAGGATGTATGTGATGCAACGGGGGATTAAGTGGGGAGACTACATTCGATTGGCAGAGTTTGTCTACAATAATAGTTATCATGCCTCCCTAAAAATTATCCCCTTTGATGTTTTATATGGACGTAGGTGTAGAAAACTTGTTAATTGGAGTGGTCCAGAGGATAAGTTTATGTTAGGACCTAATATGTTGAAAAAAATGGAAGAAGTAGTGAGAAAAGTGAGGGTGAAATTGAACATTGCCCTATATAGACAAAAAAATTATGATGATAAAAAGTGAAGCTATCGAGAATTTCAAGTAGGAGACCACATGTATGTAAAAGTGAAACATAAGAAGATCACTTTTCATTGGGGAGGTTTTTCCAAACTAGATCCTCGTTTTTGTGGTCCTTTCCAGATCTTGGTCAGAACTAGGCGTGTGGTTTATCAACTAGGTTTTCCTTGCACATACGTGTTCATAACATGTTTCATGTTTCGTTGTTGAAAAATTTATTTATTATCCTAGACATATCATTGATTGACAAGATATACAGGTAAATAATTTATGAATGCATATCATATGTTATAAATTTTCTTAGTAACAAAGAATAACAATGATTTAATGGATGTGGATATAGGTTGTGTTGGACAAATAATTTTTGGTTGAACCCCTACGTATCCTAGACCGAAGAGAAGTAATGTTTCAAAAGTGAATTATCACCAAAGTTAAAGTGAAATGGATGCACTTTATCCCATAACAAGCTACCTAGGAGGATGAAAAGTTCATAAAAGAAGCTTATCCCAACCTATTCTGAGAACTTGGAAACACCGGGATGGTGTTTCGATCAAGGGGCGGAAGATGTAATGTCCCTTGGTAACCTTGTAAATATTCACTTACTGTAGTTAAAAGAATATAGTTTTACTTCTTTGGCCAAGAAGTATAAACCATATGTAGATATATATAAGTATATATAGATATACATTTGATTTTATTTTATTTGGATAATGCTTATGCGTGGATAATGAAGGAAATCATATGGAGAAGAAATGCTAGAGAAATATCACATCCCAATTAGTTGGAATGTTATGGGTGAGGTGGTTACCTTCCTAATATCCTCCATGGAAGAAAAAACTTCCAAAAAGAATTCCAAGAGGGTATGAGGAACCCGAGGTAGAATGAGAGGATGAAAGGAAAGACAACATAAGTTTGAGAAGACACTATCATGAAGAGACTCTAGAGTTGGTTGACTAGTGGACTCCATTTGAAGCTTGAATGCTCAGATTTTAAACCCTTGGCTAAGTCTAGTTGGGATCAAATAGCCCTTGGAAAAAAATTATGTACTAATTATTGTTCTGAAAACTATTCTGAGTGTGAAACAAGCACAAGGGGAGATGCAATATTAAAGGTTGTTCTTATTGGTTGGATGGAGAGTTGCATTCCTAGTGTTTTTTGTGGTCCATTGGAATACGCAGAAGAAAATATAAGTATCCTAAACAAATTTATATCTTCCTTTATGTCTTAGAATTGTAATTAGATTTGGTGAAGTAATGGTATGATTCTAGAAAGATAAGTATCTCTTCTTACAGAGTGAATAATAGAATTTTGTAGAAATTAGAAAGCTGGAAAGTTAACCCTGAGATAGCCTATATGTAGAAAAGAGTGTCATTATATTGCAGTCACCCTCAACACAACCTCCGAAGACTTAACATGAAAGAAGGTATTTTGTTCATTCTCAAAGAGGCAAGGACCATAAGTCACATTTAACAACAAAACTTGAGGAATTTTGACTGTAAGATTCCTAAGAAATACTGTGCAGTGGATGGACCTGCAGTATGTCTACAATCTTGTTAAACGTCAAAACAATACACATGGAAGAACTAAAGGTTTGAACAATTTAGGAATAAGAAATTTCACTTTGTTGTAGTGATGAAATGGAAGCCTCCCTGGTTGAACCATTGTGAAAGGAAGCCATTTAATACCAAACCCTAACATCAGTTGCAGAGCTAACCCTCTATGTTGACAATGATACAATGATGGCGAGAGTAGCATCGGGAGCAGAGGAGGGTAGTTTCTCTAACCACCCTTTCATTTGTGAACCATTGATTTCGTCATCATGCATCAGAACTCTTGATTAGGTATCACACTTCTTTCGTGAAATTTGACAATTGTACACATGAAGAGTTCCAGAGAATTCTTTATAAGGGAGAAACCCTTGCTTAGGGTTTATAACTTGGATAAATACATCAAGTCTAACCATAGACATATAAGTATCGAACCTTATCACCAACTCCTCAGCTTTGACTCTAGCTTCCTCCTAGTTACTCTGTCCACCACATCTATGGGCCTCAGATCACTGAGTGGCCTCTCATTCACAAATTGAATGAACCTTTTGACAATTTATGAGTTCTTTTCTCCATCCTCTTTGGTTGATAGGGTGAAGCCTTCATAATCTTTGATTACAATTCTCTTTTCATACATAAGGTTTATGTACTTCTAGTGGTTCCTTATCTCTCCAATGATCTCATCCCATACTAGTTGCTTGACTTGCAACAAAGACATGTTTCCTTTCATATTTCCCTTTAACTCAATGATCTCTTGGTTTGTTGCATGTAGGTTCTTACTGATGATGTTTGCATTTGTCTTTCTAGTCTCTAACTACTTTTCTTTCTGCATTAGGCTTCTCTAGGAAACATCTAGATCATTATGCACCCTTTTAAACGAGACCCCTTCTGAAAGCTAGAGCTTAGTGAGGGTCTTAGTGAGAAGTTCACTTGGGTTTTGAGGATCTTCACGTATGATCACTACACATATATGTGAGTCTATTCTCATTTGTAGTTATGTCGTCTATTGTTTAAGGGCCACTATGTCAATATTCCTTTCAATGAGCACTATGGCTAGGATCTCCTTCTCTTACTCAACCTGTGTAAGGTCCTTAGATTAAACATGGTCACTACCTAGCATCTTTAGTTTATGCCTTAGCTCCTGGATTTATGTTTGGGAACTTTGAAGGAGGGCTTCAAAAGAAGTTTAATTTTCTGGATTCACAACTAGCTTCATGACCAACTCCATGAATCTCTCATTTTTCATGTGGAGAGCCCTAGAGTTGGCTCTCTCTTGCTTCAACTTGGTTTCAACCTTTTCCAACAACTTCTCAGACTTGTTGATAGTCATTGAGTTCCTGTTGACCTCACTATATAACATCTCTCCAATCCACCTATGGAAATTTATCTTGTCTGTCATGGGAACACTTGTTAAATCCAGTGAAACATCCAAGGCTTTGAATTAAGAACCTCAAGGCAAAAAGTGTGACAGTGGATGTTGTAGTAAAAACTTCATTTTATTTATTTCTAAATCCATAGTAGCCAACAATCTGGTCTAGTATGGAACAGAGTTAGATTCCATTTGATGCTGCATCTCCTCTCTCACCTTCTTATTTCTTTCTTCAAAGGCCTTTTCAGTAGGCCAACTTGACCTAGTAAAAGTTGCACTTCCCTTTGCTCCTAAAATAACTACCTCTGAAGATGATGACGTAGGAGTTTGTGATGGATCCTCCATAGTCACTTGGAAACCTAGTTGAACTAGCCTTGTTTCCACTAGACTGGATTCAAGTTCCTCTTATTCTATCTCTTGGGTTTTTTCCTTTTTAGTTACATGTACATTGTCCATCTCTGTATCTCTAGTTTGGTCCATGGTCGTGTTTTATGGTTTTTCCTTGGTTACTTGAGGTTCTATCTCCATCTCTGTATTCATAGGCCATGAATCAAGGTTAGATTTCCATTCTATCTCAAGTATATACTCATATTCATAAGTTGAAGCTTTTATCATCTCCCTCCTTTGGGAAATGACACCATGAGGGTCATAATTCTAGACATCCTATAGGTCAAATTTCATCTTTTTGAGTAATGCTTCAACTTCCTTGAAGGCTTTCTTGGAGTTGACAAAAAAAGGTGTCGTGGGCTTTCCCAATTTAAGCATATGTGCCTTATTTGCAGGGACATAGTGGAGTTGGTCCGCATTGAGGCTCTGCCTTGTGAATTATGGAGGAAATATCCTCATGGGCATGAACACAAGTATATGGTAAGGAGGAATTTCACATCCATAAGTCATGATCTTTGTGTGATCCTCAAAAGGTACTAGTCCCCTACCCTGGTGTCTTTGTTAGGCTGGAGAATCTCTCTTTGTTGGGGGAGAACTATGGGGGGAGAAAAACTATGGATAAACTTATATGCAATGGCCATATAAGTTGATATAAACTTAGAGTAACCATCAGAATCTAGCCTCTTCCTAACAGTTACATCCCATTCAAACAAAATTTTACTTTGCTTGTTTTCATCCACCAAGCTGAGGCCCAGGAACTCAAACTCATCCACATGATTATACATAAACAAATAGAATAATAGCAAATAGTATCTAAAATATGATGTGGTGGGACAATCGTGCAACTAAAATCTTATGGCCTCAGATAGGTAAGTTGGAATATGAAATAAATGGCCAGACTACATCATTTTCCTTAAAAAACCCAAGATGGATTTTTTTGCCATGTTACCATCATCATCCCCTAGCAGATGAGAAATTAGGGATAGGGGGTTGGATGGGTTAAGTAAAGAGGGTGATAGGGAATTTTTCAGCCACATGCAAATATTGTATACCAGGGGCCACGACCATTTTCAAGAAAGAGTGTTGCTCATTGGCTAGGAGGGTAAAGTAATGATAAACTAGTGTGACGTCAGTAAACTATTGGGGTCCAAGAGAGCTAGGGTAAACCATGTCCTTTTGAATCAACTTTGGGGTTACTTTAGGGATTTAGGCCCCAGAGGAAGAAACAAAGAAATTGTTCTTTTCAATATAGGCTCCAGTCAACCAAGAGGTGAATCTAGGAAAATGGTCCACAGAGGTTGTAATTTGATTATATAAGCCAGAGTCAACTACCTAGAATGAATCGTCCCCCTTGACGTGGTTTCCATACAAGTCAAAATAGAGGTCAGTAAGGTGGTAGGCACAGACAGGGTCAACAATTTGAGAATCTTTGTCCATGAGGGGGATGACACTGGAAGAGGGTTTGGCCTCATGGGCCTTTAGGATCTCGGGGGCCACCTTCTTCATATTTTATGAGTATCTGAGCAATTTAGAGGTGGACAAGGGTGACTGGTTACCTAGTTCTAGTGGAGTGGATCGAACATGATGTTAGAAGGAGGTACTTGGCTAGGTGAGAGCTCGAAAGACGATATGGATAAATGACTCATGGGAGACCTTGCACCGGGAGCTGAGAAAAGTGTTTGAAAACGTGAGATGAGAAGGATTTTATAAGTGGAGTGGGGGAAATGACCAACCAATGTGGGATGATGTCATGGGAGGGACACGTGGCTGGATGAGATTGGTCGATGATGGGGATAGGTGGAAAGGAGAAGGGGCTAGTGGAGTTACCATTTTACCATTTGAATCTGCACTTTCTTGAAAAGGTGCCCATGGATTGGCCAATGTGGCGAGTGATCACCACTTCCACCATCCTCTGGTGGGTCGGATAATGGGAGGCCAAATCTCACTCTCTCCCCCTAGAATGAATCTCGACCATCAGATCCTGATCTGACTTTTCAACTCTAACCGGGGGGGGCTTGTTTATCGCTCACGTAGGTTACCCCCTGAAGTGCTTCTAGGAGGTTTTCGAGTGGGCATGGATGACGATCTGCCCAGAAACTGCTTGACCTTTAATTAGTGACCCATGCTTGTGCAAAAAACACCCCCTTGCCTTACTTTGATTTTTCGATAGGGGTTCCGTGAGCAACGTCTATGCTTTCAGACCTTCCACTATAACTCCAAGCCTTGACAGTGGCCCCCCATGGGTGATTTAACTCTCTTTTGCCTTAGGGGACTTTACCAATAATTCCTAAGTTGATTTAAAAGGAATTTTTAGATATGAGCCCTAACTCTGATCTATTAACTTCTTGAAAATGATGATGAAGGGTAACAATAGGACCTACAATATGTCTATAAGCTTGTTAACTGTATAAATAATATGCATGGAAGAACTGAAGGGTTGAAAAACTTAGGAATATTAAATCTCACTGTTTTGTAGTGACAAAATGGAAGGCTCTAATGTCGAACCATGGTGAAAGGAAGCTATTGAATACCAAGTCCTAACACTGATTTTAGAGTTAACCCTACATGCTAACAATTGCATAATGATGTCGAGAGTAACATCGGGAGCAGAGGATGGTAGATTCTCTAACCACCCTTTCTTTTGTGAACTGTTGATTTTGTGATGATGCATTAGAACCCTTGATTGGGCATCACACAACATTAAAGAAATTTAACATTATTATGCATAAATAGTTCCTTAGAATTATTTATAAGGGAGGAACCCTTGCTTAGGACTTAGAACTTGGATAAATACATCAAGTGTAGCCATACACATATAAGCATTGAACCTTATCACCGATAAATGAGAGCTAAATCTTACATGAAATCATTAAAGTTTGTAAACATTAAAGTCTATAAAGGATAGGCTAAGTGGCTATATTAACTCAACTGAAGTTAAAATAGTTGCAATGAAGACTAGTATAGCTAGTACATGCAAAATGGTTTAAAGAAATTATAGTATAATGACATATTTTACAACAGTAAAAAAAAAAAAGTTGTTGAAGGGTGTGTTAGAGAAGCATTATCTATTTGAAAACATTTCCATCATATTGTGTTGTGAAGTACCTAGCAACTCTTGTCTAATAAATTATTTGACAATTTAACAACCAAAAAATGATTAATATTTAAATATTCAACACCAACTATTAAAATTTGTAATTTTTACAAACAATCATTCTTATTTGAATATCAAAATACAATTTTAACAATTAATTAAATATAATCGAACAAGTATAAACTACAATTTAAAAAAT
>APFE031538723.1:39957-71626 GCA_000404065.3 Pinus taeda | reverse complement strand
TTTAATTTTTATTAAAGCCCTTTTTCTATGCTTATTATTATTTTTTTCCTATATTTTGAAAGATACAAATATCCCTACAACCTTAATCCTTATTATATTTTGCATTTGATTTGTTATTTGTAAAAGTGTCCTTTTTATGAAATGGTCTACAGTTTTTTTATTTTTATTAATACCATAGTTTTCCCAATATTTTGTTAAATTAAGAATTACAAGCCACTTTTTAGAAACGGAAGTATGCAAACGATGCAGAAAGCGAATCCGAAGCGAGCAAAAGAACGTAACAGGAGAATACACATCCTCACATCTCCGCCCAGTCCCTCCATGAATGCTTCACCGTGTAATCAATTTTAACCTAACATCATCATCGTTTGTCAGCAAGCATCACACGTCCATCTCTCAACATGAAATCTCGAGTACGTGCTTTACCTCTAGCCACTCGTCTCTTTGCACCTTTACCTCAACAACATTAATTCTCTCCATTTTCCGTTCTTTCTTCCTTTGCTCTCACGAGGGAGGTGAATCCTTCCGTTATGACTAGGCTAACTTCTTGCCTCCAAAAGTTCATGAATATGCAACGACTTTTAAAGAAAGTTTGCACTATTATATTGGTTCGAGTCCATGCTGATTTTTGGAAATGCAATGAAGTGGGGAAATAACTTTGCTAATGTATTTTGAATTGGACTTCTCTCTAAGATTCAACTTCACTGTTGGCCTCCCTTCCCCGCAAACCAACTAACCAATGTTAGTTAAAACATATAAGCCGAAGACCAGCCAGTCAGACTGCAAATACTTATTAATCTGACTGCAAAGTTCAGGATTATAAAATTCTATCTCCACCTCACTAAATTTCATCTTCATTATTGGGCCCACTTCCCTGCACACCCACGAACCAATATTAAAAGATATAAGCCGAAGAAGAGCGAGGTAGATTGCAAATACTTTATAAATCTGACAACAAAGTTTCGGATTATTAATGGAGCATAATACTTGCAATTTAAGCAGAAGATGGGGCACTCGGATTGCGCCCATTCTTGGTGGTGAGCATCAGAAAATTATTTTGTATGGTCATCCTCTGGCCTGCCTCTTGTCTATCGTTCGTGTTAAATAGGCGCGTTCCACAAAGTGAAGCCATTAATGCATCTACCAATGTCACAGTGTATTAATCCATACAACATCTCTTCACATTTGAAATGGTTGGTAATCGGCGCAGGATATAACTTAAATGGTGGTGAACATTTAATGATCTCCGATAGGTATCCGAGCATTGTCACAATGGTTGGTAATTGGCCACGGATATAACTTAAATGGCTATGAACATTTAATGATCTGTGAGAGGTATCCGAGCATTTTCACAATATTAACTTATTAAAAAAAACATAAACATATATATATATTTTAATGTGTAAATAGATTTTATGATAATATTGTAAACCATATATCTAAAAAACAGTAGTTTATTATATCTTATATATTTTATATGATATTTTTTTAATTAACTAATTTAATTAAATTAATAAAATATAATTACATTTTATTTGTGAGTAGTTTAAATATGGGATATATTTTTTTCAAATATAGATTTTTCTAATATATTTTTGGAAAATGTAGTTAAATTTTTTGGAAATCTAGGTTACAATTGTCAAACTGTAGAATATTAATTGTTTTGGGGTAAGGTGCTGTATCTATTTCCAGCTTCAAAATCTAGATTGGAACACTTTTAAATCAAGATTTTGCAAAATAAAAAATATCAGATTATGATGAAAAAGACATGGTCCATTAAGATGAAATTGTAGTCTCATTAGACAATGCCATATTTTTCTAAAATATCATATGAATATTGAATCCCCACTATGTATTTATAATAACTAGTGCCACCATACAGATTGCATATAAATTACTTGGCTAGTAAATGCTAATAAACATCAATTCATAATAGGCATCAACACACTTATTTCATAATACATTATAATTTATTTATTATTATTATTATAAAAAATTAACATATAAGTTGAACAAACATATATATATATATATAAACAATATTCTTAAATATGGAGATTCACTCCTATTTTTGTTATAAATATTTTTAATTTATAAATCGATTTGTTTTAATATCATAGGCCAATACTATGACTTACCAATAAGAAATGCCAAAACAAACCATAAGCCATTTCTTATCACACTTGCTTTTTGAGTGGAATGAGAAATATAATTTTAGTAAGATTGTGATTTTTTATTGTTTAAATACTCTTTTAAATGCATAAATAGATTAGAGCCCTAAAACACCCTTGAACACCGTTGATGCATTGGATCTTTGCAGATTAAACAACTCAGACTAGTCATTTTTTTAATTTTTTTCTACAGAATATTGAATCAAATTAACTAAAAAAATATTTGGAAAATAACCATTTCCTTTATTAGTTAGACTAATCATATGATATACATTTTTAGTTAATCAATTTAATTAAAAAAAAAAAAAAAAAACCATTTTGAAGAGAAATCTCAATTTTTAATTTGTTTATACTAATCCAAAAAAATTAATTGCCTATTGATAACTATGAATAATTAAATTAAAAATTCTAAAAAGTATCAACATAATTAGTAATAATTATATTAAATTGTAAAAGAAAAATTATTTAAAATAAACATTGAGAATATGTGTAAATAAAAATACTTGTTTACTATTTAAATAAAATCTCAAATTTTAAAGCCTCAATAAAATACATAGGATTTAGTAAAATACTTAATCAAAATTCTATAAACCTTATTCCAAAATCAACTCTTATATACCCTAATTATTAATTAAAATTATAATAATAAAAACCTATTTCACACTAAATAATATTTAAATAATACCCTGGTTATCGTTATGTCCATAAACAAAAGTGCTTTGTTTGAAATTTAAATAAGCCCCTGATTATGATGTCCGTTTCCTAAAATACCCAACAAGGAGTCGCAAAAAAGGATAAATCGGGGTTTTCTCTAAGGGAGCAAGGTGGAGATAGATTGGACCCAGAAATTTAGGGTTTGCAGTGTGAACACGTCTTCAAAGGACGTTCTTTTGTTTGTCCGAACATTCCTCAGATTTTCTTCAGCTGCCAGAACAAATGCATTACAGTGCTGAGACAGTAATTTATTTTCTGAGGAAATTGCAATCTATGACACACTATTGCTTCCTCTGTGATATAGTTAGGGGTTTATCTTACAACCTTTTCTGATTTTTTAATTCCTGGGCAATCTGAAAACAATTACATCACAGGTAGCAGAAGAAGAGCAGGTGGTTAAATCCACATTGATGAAATTATTCTCAGAATTTGGTAATGGCGGACAATGAGAGAACCCCGGCTGCGAGCTTATGCTAAGGAACGTCAACGAGCGTCTGTTGGAGGAGCTTGCAACATAATCTTGGAGGTTTTGGTCTCTGCATGCATAGCTGGACGATGGAAGTTTTACGTTGCTGGACGTGGAGATGTTCAACCTAACTAATTGATTTATCAAGTTTCAGTTACTCTAAAGTTATATTTAACTAGATTACAGATTTATCAAACTTCACTTATATTTATTCGTTAAATTCTAGAAGTTTCTGGATTATAGATTTATCAAATTCCAAATACTTCGAGTTAAGTTTAATCAAGTTCCATTTATCTCGAGAGTCTAGTTAAGTTTAATCAAGTTTTATTTATTTCAAGAGTTTAACTTAACTAGATTATAGATCTATCAAATTTTACATAACATTTACACTAAAATTAATGCATTTAGTGTCAGCAATCATCATCATCTACACTAAAATCAATGCATATAGTACTAGCAATTGTTCCAAAAGGTACAAAGAGAGGCCGATAGAATTATTAAAAGCAAGAAACCTCTACATATAGTCAAGCATATACAAAGCTCACTAGTGACCAAGGCAATAACCACCATGACCATCCTGTACCAGCAGATTTCATACTAAAACAACAAAACCAAAACCAAACCACTCATATCAATATATTAAATTTAAAACACGTTCATACTAAAAACTCAATAGATTGTTGGCAACACACTTTATTTTTTTAAATAAAAAATAAATTACACCGTTTTACATGATAAATGAAAAGCTGAGAAATTTGTGATTTGCAAATATTAAAACAAACCACTTACATTGCTGGTTGACACTACTACTAAAACATTAAGTAATTGTAATATGCTTTTCCACATTGTAATTTAATATTTTAAAATAACCGCGCGTTATCTAATGTATTTCTATCTTCAACTTGTAAACTCATTAATTATTTCTAAAATTGTTGTTCACTTATACCATATATAAAACCACCTTAATTAATAATGATAACTCCTCAAGTGAAGGTCAGATCAACAATAGTTAATTTCAAATAAGAAAAAACATTATTTACTTAAACCGTGAGTGTTGAAAAAACATTATTTAAATAGATTATATAAACATTAACCATTCTGCAATATCAACATTATTTACTTGGATTATGTCAACATTTACCATTGCTGTGTATTTCGAATTGAAAGACATTTTATTTATTTATTTTATAGGTAAACATAGAAATAGAGACATTTTATTTATTTATTTTATAGGTAAACATAGAAATAGAAATCCGGAAGGTAACCATAACCAGATGGAGGAGCCACTTCCACTTCTTCAATCTTCAGAGGCTCCCCTTTACCCCATGCAACAGTAGCTGTAACAAAAGTTCAAATCAAAATATATCAGATTTCAAGAAGCATAAATTGCGCACATACAGTTTGCATAAATCTAGCTTAACCTTGAAAATCAATTTTGCCATGAAATGATATACATGAAATAAAAAGAATGTGGCCATGACTCCTTGCACTGAACTGAAGTAGAGTCATGCACTGAGCTAAAGTAGTTACCTTTGCATTTGATAACCTGGCCTGCAGTACAGCTCGCCATTTTCCTTTCTGCCCAAACAAAGAAACTTACTTTTGCCTTTCACATTGGTGTTGCAGGAGGCAGAGATGGATCCTTAATTTATATTCTACTTCCTTTGAAATTGCCTTGAGTGAATGATGTTGAATTGCTTGTTGATGTAGAATCGTTTTTGATATCTTGACACAGGGTTCGATATCTTGAAAATCTTCTCCACAGAGTTTGGGATTGCCTATAAATGCCTCTCTGAATTTACTCAAGCTACTGGGGACTGTTCCAGACAGTTGATTGTTTGATAGATTTAGGAAACTAAACGTAAGGTTGGCTAAACATAGGTATTTCACCAGAAATATCATTTCCTTTCAAGTTAAGCTCTGTAAGCTGTTTCAGAGACCCAATACTTGACGAAGTGTTACCAGAAAATAAAATTTACTTGCAAACCCAATACATCAAGATTATGTAACCCATAAAGCGCATCTGGTATACTTCCTGAAAAGTTATTATTGCTAGCATTGAAAACAGATAAAAGCCCTACCTTGGCAATCTCAGATGGAAGCTTGCCTGAAAATCTATTACAGTCAATTTGTAGGTTAGATAAATTTCTAGCATTGCCAATATCTTTAGAAATGCTTCCTTCAAAGCTGTTGGAACTGAGATGTAGCAGCGAAACTCTTGGCAATCCCCATTCCAAAATAAAAAATATCAGTTTTTTACCTCAATCATTTCTATTCCAAAATATTTCAGAAATCAAATTAAACCCTGCAAATAAAAATGCAAACAAATTAGCCTACCTAGAAGTATGTTATCTTTTGCATTACATTTATGCTAAAAGGAAATGAAATGCAAAAAAACAGGGTGATATTGCATTGCCAATTTGGATTACTCTGTTGGCTCATTAATGGAAGGAGATTAATCTGCAGAGGATCATGCAAAATTTGGTAATTGGATGTGCACGTGTATCCTCAGGATTTTCTATTTTTAAATTTCAGTATTGATTCTGCAAGAAAGCAGGATTGGGTTTTGTAATTTGTGAATTACTTTCTTTGGTTGGAGTTTTGATTATAGTTTAAAATTTGGTATTGCCCTAGTGACTGCAACGTGTAACTATGTGATGATACCCGAGCATATGCGCTCTTCAGTATTGCTCTGCAATAGTTAGAGCTAAAAATTAGCAAGTGTGTCTTTCATAGTGGATGGTGTTTTAAATTTAATGTAATTCAGGGGCATTAAACATGGATTTTCTTCCTGTTCACAGCAAAGTTTTTCAGAGATTAAAGTAAGTCTCACTACTCATTTAGAACGGCGATTGAGATTCATATATTTGCTTTGTCAAATCCCCCCAACCATTTACCTGAATGGCCTAATAATGAACTAATAAGGGACTCATGGCAGACAAGGGACTCATGGCAGTAGCAGGTTACAAATTAAAGCTAGTTAGAGCTCTAAACTGGCAAGTACAGTGTTGTGTACTGGTATCTAAATTTTATATGTAATACTTTATAATGTAATGCTTTATATTTGTTTAACAGATTATTACTTGTCAATGGGCATATGCTTTCTTTGTGACCCAAACCTTTGTATTCTATATATCAGAGTCTTCTTGACTGCCTCATACTCACCAAGTTGATGTTATTGAAACTTTAGATTTTTCGGGGGAGAGGTGGAGCTGGAGGACGTGTCATGGAACACACATTTTCTGTCTGGTCACGACGGGGACATTATTAAAAGCCTTTGAACATTACTCAACAATATTTTTAATTTTATAGCCATCCTAATTATTCATCATGCCTGCCATGGTATATGACAAGACGTTTGCTTCATGAGATAACTGGACACATATGCTTAGGTTTTGGAATTCATCAGTGCACATTATCTTTAGTTGTCTTGCTAAGGATGCATGATTCTAAATCTTATCAGTTTATATGTGTAATTTAGGGAAGATGTTAATGACTTCAAAACATTTTAGATGAATATAGTATAGGTGTTCAATCCTTTTAGTTAATGAAATAGGAACATTTGACAGCCATTCCTAAAACTGATCCTACCCATTAAGAGATGTGGTTCAATCAAGGCAATTGCCATGTATTTCGCTCAGTTAATTTACCCTTTGCAGACCCTTTTTAGAGGTTGACTGGACTCCTTATGGCTTTGTAATAATTTTTTATAAGTGGTTCATATTAGTAGGCCTTGGAGGCATCGACATGAAGTGCCCACACTTAGGGAAGGCAGTGTGAGACCCAAACCCATCACTTGGAAGCAGTGTGCTTCTTTTGTGAATCTTGTGCATAATTCATGATATATTAACTATTTTCTTAACAATGCACATTTTTTTTTTTTAATATGCTATATTCGGGTGTACTCACTATGCTTGTGCATTTTTTCACATTATAGGGAATCACTTTCATTAAACATATGTTGAATAGCAACCATTGCATATAACGAACACGCTATTCAAACACTATGTATAGCTATTGAATCTAAAAGTTCACACATTCCTTCAGTCCAGGCATCCAGAAGAACTATCTGGGGCCAAGTTCATGTTTGTAATAAGAGCTATCTGGGTCCTCCCTCTTGTCAGAAACAGGACCCTGAAAACAACATCCAGACCATAACAACAATTAGATTCCATCAGTCACACAACTGTGGCCAGATTGCAGACTTTCATGGGTAGTTTCTATTTATTTGCAGCCTGACCAACCCATCTAAATGCAACGATTTGCAAAAAGAGGATTAATTCAATTCCTATTTTCTTTTTGTAAAAAGTTACAAAGAGGCAAATGGAGTATGATGTGCAAGGGGAAAGAATGTGGGCAGTTTCGATATAATTTTATCCTTACCAACCCATGTAATTTCATGGACGGTAAGGAATGGCTTTGAATGACCTCGCCTCCTACCTATCCTTAGGTGTGCACAATCAAAATTTTCTCTGAAAATGTGTGCTCATACCATGTTTTGTCTAACAGTATTGTTAGTATGTCAGTTTCTTAAGCAGCACACATGCAGAATTCACAGTAGAATGACATGGATAGGCCTCCACAATATTTTTTGGATAATTATACTTGTCTGTGCACTCTAGGGTATGCTTGCCTAAAACTATATATTTCTTGTAAAGCTACACTTATGGTTTAGCCACAGTTTTTTAGAATATAAATTTTAACTGTTTTTGTGCAAAAAAATAGCAAGTTTAACACAAAGAAACTGTATAGAAGATTGTGTGTTCGTCTTAAATATAAAC
The DNA here is from genome assembly GCA_000404065.3 of Pinus taeda. Lineage (NCBI taxonomy): Eukaryota > Viridiplantae > Streptophyta > Pinopsida > Pinales > Pinaceae > Pinus > Pinus taeda. The sequence continues at coordinate 63,494 of APFE031538723.1, read as the reverse complement.
CAAAATATGCAGAATCCGGTGAAGGGTGTGATTTAGTTTATCTTAACTGCAGATTCCAGCTTATTTCTTGTTGTAATGGATTAAAATCTTTTAATTAATGGAACCATTGTTTTGAAAAAAAAGAACTTCTGGCCAATAAAGTAATGGTTCATTGTTAAATTACAAACTTTCTTGTAAGAAGATCCCTATGCAAGCTGACTTCCAAGTCGAGGCATATCTTGAAATCTTAAATTTAAGTGTTGTATCAGACAGGGTTTACCATGATGTAAGAAGTGGATCAGGTGAGGTAGTGAATGGTGAGATAGTTGAAGACCTCATACTCATTTTTCTATCAGCCTTTTGTGACAACATACATGAAGTTATAGCGGCTGACTGAGAATGTTGAGAATTTTACAATAAGCCAAGGAAATTTCCAAACGAATTCTTAACTGGAGAATATTAACGCTAAGATAATATCTATCAATTAACATAGTTCGATTGAGTTGCTTGATAGCATCACTTTCCTGATTAAAGAAAAAGAATTATGGAGGAGCACAACTAAGTGTTAAGATCCATGTGCAAGCTGACTTCCAAGCCGAAGCATATCTTGAAATCTTAATTTTAAGTGTTCTATCAGACAGGGTTTACCATGATGTAAGAGGTGGATCAGGTGAGGTAGTGAATGGTGAGCAATGATGTAAGAAGTGGATCAGGTGAGGTAGTGAATGGTAAGCAAACCTGTGCCTACAATTTCAGAAATGTGCCTAAATTTTCAGACATGTAACATTTGTTGTGCTCCGACATGTGGAAGAGAATTTGTGACCTGTAAACTCTTGGACATGAGGCATATGTCTTGTGTGCAAAAATGCCTAGTAGCTCGAACTTCTGACAGTATCTCAGAACTATGTACAATGAAGACTTGTAACTGAAGCAAGAGTTTTTGATTTGTCACATATCTTTGTGACATTAAGTACTTTTGCACAGATTTTTGACCTATGGCAAAGGATCTACAACAATCTCGGCCCTATGAGAAGACAAGTTTAAAAGAGTATGTGGACAACAGTTTAGACCTACTTATTTTTTAAAAGACATAGTTCATATCTATGCAAAGATTCTCAAACCTGTGACTTAGATCAAACCTGCAGATAGAAAAACGCATACAACTGATCTTTGGTAAACACTAACTTCCAAAGGAACGCTCCAAGCATTAAATCGCGTACAACATTTTATTTATTATTATAATAGATGAATGAGAACTATGATAAGATAGGTGAAAGATGCACGATGTATTGAAAAGTATTTTTAGATATGAATCATCATACTATGATAGTATTTGCACATGAGTTATGATACGATCCACGTTCTAACCCTTCAACCTACTAAGTGAAATTAATTATCCAATAAATTAGGACCCTATAACATTTTTTTATACAACATAACCTTACACCATTTCTTTTATATGGGTTAGAGAATACTTTATGAAAATGGGAGAGCATCTCTCGGCCCAATGAAAAAAAAAAGAGAACTCTAAAGCTATTTGGATAACACAGAATCTTTTTGGCTCCTCAAAGGTGTTTGGATCTTGTGATTTATGATAGATGTTTACAGCTTCGCCACAGAGAACAAACATCTTTGGATGTTGTGACTGGTAAGAAGATCTATGCTATTTTTGAACAAAAACCCAGCAACTCACTGCAGTTTTATTAAAGAAATTCCATCAATTTATGGAATTTGTGATAATCAATTGCAGGGACTAATAATAAGATAGGGCAGACACTATATAATGAAATAGAAATGACATAGCAGTCAACATTACAAAGTAAGTGCTCTAATCATACAACCTTCTCTGCTGTAATTTTACAAGATTGAGGTGGGATTGTCCAGCAGAGGACAATATTTCTGTAATATTTTTATTAATTTGCACAAGGAGCAAGATTCCCCAATGAATAATACTGAAGCATCGCATAAAGGTTTGATATTTGACAATCGTGGATCCCAGGAGTGTTGGCATGCCCGTGGAGGAGTCCAGTGCACGTCCTTCCTGACAATATGGCCCGACAGTGGATTCATTATGTACTTTTCCCAATCGGAGAGAGTGTTTCGCAGATCATGGAGCTTTGCCTTCAGTCCTTTGCAGCAATTGGTGTGCATGGTGTACATAAGGCTCAAATCCTGGCTCGTCTGGCAGTACCCTCTGAAGTATTTCGTATCCAGGAAGATGATCTCAAGGCCTCTATTTTTTATCTCTGGGACTTTGATTAGGTTTAATACGTCTTTCTCGTTTTTTCCAGGATAGGTTGATTTCGACTCATACCAGAACTTGAAGAAGCTGATGGTTTTTTCGTTGGAGCGCACGTACATGTAGCCGCCATTGGGGCGGTTGCTGAGATCGTGTGGTTGACCGTTGTAACCGTCTGCGGTGATATTCATGTCTGTGCTTCGCTGGACCCAAATTTCACACCACGTGTGAACCTGAATGCCCGATCTTCCTATGCAAATCGCATTTCGCTGGACCCAAATTTCATGCCACGTGTCAACCTGACATTGAAAAGGACGATGAAAGTTTATTTCAAAGGAAGGCCTATCGGCCTAAAAATCAGAAGTAAGAATTGGTGATGAGACTTATTAGTCCCTGCCTTCAGCAGGACTATAGCGATCGATAGATAGTTGACCCTCATTAATTCATTCATTGACCATATTTTTTTTTTTGTTATCATCGTTTAACCAATGTTTCAGAATGACAATTTCCGTCTATTAAAATTTTAACGAAGGTTTTTGGTTGGGCAAGAAAGGACCTCTTATTGCAGGCTTAGCTTATACCAATGTAGAAATGTGGTGATAAGTTATAGTTTATCCAAAGTGTGGAAAATTGTGGTGACAAACATGAAACTTAGGCGTTGGCAACATCTTTGTTGGCGTTTTATGCAAAGTTTATTATATAGCTGCCACCTTTCACCTCTCAGGCAGCTGGCTACCACAGTCTGCCACCTCTCAGGCAGCTGGCTACCACCATCTGCCACCTCTCAGGTAGCTGGCTACCATTGCCTCTCAACTTCTTGAGACCAAACACAATATGAAATTAGTCTTTACCATCTGTGGAGAAAGGTTTCCGGTGAGACTGTTGTTGGATAGGCTTACCTTTGTCAAATCACTGTATTTTCGAAAACTGCGAGATTGTTCTGGATGTTTCAGTTTCGAGCTAGTTTCACGAGCTGAGAGTTTCTGTTCAGGTCTCAAGGGCGGAGCTTGAAGATTGAGTTTCAGCCAAGGAGGGTAGAGGCTCTTCATTCTAGTGCATGTTAGCAAAAAGATTAAGATGTTTCAGGAAGGACTATAGAAGAAACAGGGCAAGCCAGCCACTGCTACAAGGGTTCAACCAAACAGACAAGAAAAAGAGGGAATCACCAAATTATTTGGTAAGCATCTTCATATGAAACCCTTCCCAAAAAATAAGCTATCTTACTCTGCATTGGTACAAAATAGTAGGAAATTAAGAATGGAGAACATGGGATTGCATTATCTGATATGTGGTAGAGCTGTCCAGCCCCGTCGAAATTTCATCCATCATGAAAGCTTTGGCGCCTCCAAACATCATCTCCCTTGTTGTGACTCTTTTCTTTTGACCTCCAGAAATCCCTCTCTGCATATTGTCTCCTACCATCGTATCAGCGCATATCTCTAACCCCAAAGACTGTACCAAATATTTTGACATTGTCAATCAGCCCATAATTCATATATACAAGTTTATTGAGATTATGAATTCCAAGAAAATTTACTTTCCATTCCAGATTTCAAAGGTAAAATTTGCAGATGAATTTTACCTTCAAAACAGAGTCCGTCATAACACTGGTTTCCTGTCCCTCAACTGTTGTATGCTTACTCTTTCTCGATAATTCCAGCTCCATGATCCCGATTGAGTATGAAGCCCTTGTTTCAGAATCAAGCAACAACCTGAGAATCAGCAAAAAATTGAAACTACCTAATGCACATGCAGAACAATAGAATGAAAATTGTGCATTTTAATTTATGGGAAGGTATGTTGTGTAGGCAAGCCATTATGTTGTTCCACTTGATTATAATAACCACTACAGTATCTTAAAAAAATCTGCAATAAAACCAAAATAATTAAAAGGATATCTATATGAAAACCATTACGCAATGGAGAGAGAAACTCGAGAATTTAACCGAGAAACTAAGAAAATACAAACACTGAAATCGTGATATAACAAATCTGAAAATCGTAACATGACAAAATATCGCATTTAAATCTAGGCTTTCGGCTTGAGCCTTCCTTACTTTTCCATTGCATTTGTAGTTTTTATTCCTTAACTTCCTTCTAACATATATTTTTATTCAGAGATAAAAATAAAGGAATGAAGGGGCTAACCTGCTCTTCGCTGATAAGCTCCTGAAGCCGATCCTTAAACGTGGGGCCTCGACGTGATCCACTCTTCAAATTAACAAAGACAATAATGGCAGGTTCCGACGCAGTGCTGGTGCCGTCCCAGCGATGTCAACCTTCATCATAAGCAAGTTCTTTGTTTCTCACAGCTTCCACCATGGCAATTCTCAAATACTCTGGGATGATTAATCTTTTCCTCAAGTCTTCTATCTGAAAGGAAATTATGAATTCTATTTGAAAGGTAATTATTCTTATAATACCCTTACCTGGCATAAAATCACATACAAAAAACCACACTGGCTTTCCTTTGTTGATTCTTCCCATCACATATGTCTCCTACTTTATACATCGATCTGAGTTTTGATGCAGGTATAGAACCTTTTATTACACTGTTCAACTGGGACTCACCACAAGCTCTAGAGAATGAGTATGAAGGATTTCTTAGCGAAAGAGTCATGTAAGATTCATTGTCTGAATTTTCTTGAAAGTCTTCTGAAAAACCGAGACATTTGATTCTGATATATTGATCACTTTTTCAGGGAGGACTTCGGCTTCTTCACAGATCAACACCTTACAAATCGATATTTCTTATTCTTGGCTCCAATAAATTGGGTAGTTTGGAGTCTAGTCGAATCATTGACTGTAACCCCTGATCAGTTTTCGTCCTCTGCTATTTCCTTTTCTTTGACGCATCTCCTTCGGGAGAAGGAGCCCCATCCTGTGCTATTATCTACATCCTTATTGCATTCTGATTTTATGCTTCTTTTCTGTCTTTTCCTAGGATGTGATTCTGTCGTTTTTCTCTAAGTGGCATTGCTCAGAGACTGCCAACACTAGTGCCATGCAGTGGTTGAGGCTCCACCTAGGAGCTTCACAATACATTGCTCATGTATTTCACTGTTTTCATGCCTTGGGATCAATCTGTGACTTTAATGGATGCTCAATGTTGATGTGAGATGAAAAATACTCCAAACCTACACGTAAAATTTGATGTAAAATTAAGGATGACCGATGTCGATGTGAGATGAAAAATACTCCAAAACTGTAGGTAAAATTTGATGAAAAATTAAAGATGCTCGATTTCGATGTGAAATGAAAAATACTCCAGATGTGCAGGTAAAATTTGATAAAATTATAGTTCGCCATAAAACCAAGAAATAACGGAGCACTTGTGCGTTGAAGCTCTGATTCCTTATGGATACCGGATATAAGTAGCACACATGCATGATGGAAGTTGACCAGGAACTCACATGCATAATGGAACCACAACTACATGGAGTGCATGCATGCAGTAAGTTTTTTGAACAAGATCCGATATTGGTAGATCCGCGTATTAAGACATGCACAAGTGGGTATTAAAGTTGTATCTTGATAATAATGTGTTGCATGGTAATCTAGATTATATAATTTAATTCCCAATGGTGTTGATCCGATATTGGTAGACCCGAGTATTAAGAGATGCACAAATGGGTATTAAAGTAGCGAGTAATTATTAATTTTAAATTTTAAATTTATTAAATAGAGAATAATTTTTATTTATTTCAAAAGAAAGATATGGAAAAAGTTATGTGTCTATTTTTATAATATAAAGAAAATTCATAATTCTCATGATTATAGTGTCGTCAAGTTATTCTCACTATTTTTATCGGTTCATAATAACGTGAGGTTTAATGGCGTCTTGCCAGACCTAGTTATTAATGTATGGATAAATCATTATTATAGGAATGGATTCAAGTAGCATAGTAATAAGTGGAGTATTTATATTATATTTTTAAAATTATGAAATGGAAGATTTATTTTTCAATATCTAATTAACTGCAATTAATTTCTATGATAGATCCAAAGGAATGATTAATGAAATAGAATAGATGTCAACCAACATACAGTTGTTGAAGGTTTTAACTTTGACTAAGGTGTCATGAATTTCTTGGTCTAAGACCCTCCTATTAGCATTATTCAAGATTAATTTCTATGATAGATCCAAAGGAATGACTAATGAAATAGAATAGATGTTAACCAACATACAGTTGTTGAAGGTTTTAACTTTGACTAAGGTGTCATGAATTTCTTGGTCTAAGACCCTCCTATTAGCATTATTCAAGATTAATTTCTACGATAGATCCAAAGGAATGATTAATGAAATAGAATAGATGTCAACCAACATACAATTGTTGAAGGTTTTAACTTTGACTAAGGTGTCATGAATTTCTTGGTCTAAGACCCTCCTATTAGCATTATTCAAGATAATTTTTTAAACTTAATTATAGCCGAAGGTTTTACAATCATAGCTTTCAGTGTTATTGAAGCCACTGGCATATAAGCTACTAGCAAGTGAGGTGGTTCTTGCTGGCGGGCTTACTTGCTACATGCTATGTTATTTTTAGCACTTTGTCAAATTTTCCATTTGACAATGGCAGTCAGCTAATACATGGATGTTAAATAATTGATTGAATGGTCACTCATGCCTAGCTAACATTCCTAAAAATATTAGATACCCTGCCTGTTACCTTCCGAGAGGGTATCAACATGTCCTGGCATGTATGGCGTTGCTCGTAATAGTTTCTCAGGGAGCTCGATAAAATTAAATTCTTGATAGAATTAGAAACCCATTGAAAACCCATTACTTTAAATTGTGCATGCCTTGAGATAAGTTATCTGTTATGCATTGTAGTGTTATGGCCATACCCCTGTAGTTGCCGATGCTTCAGGTGAAAGGACTCTGATGCTTCAGGTGAAAGGACTCTGCAACACAGAGAGAAACGAGAACCCTCAAAGCATTTTTCACCAAACTCAATGTAGCCCTTGTGTTTCCTAAGCAGTCTTAAAACCAACATTAAGGTTATAAGGTTGTGTTAATGACAAAAGAATTACCAAACCATTTTAAGTTTCACACAGTAGAACACAAAAGTTGTTTTCCAAGGGAATACACAATAAATTATGAAGTGCAGTGCCTCGTTCTGAAAGTCTAATTCACTAGAACTCCATCTTACTTCAAGGTAAATCATCACTCCATTGTTGAACCCTTGCAGTACAATTTACAAATATAATGCTAGGCTAGTCGAAATTAATAGTTTCATAGTTAACGCTAGATTCAAAAATAGAGAATACCTTGTCTAATTCTGGGATCATGCTGGTAAGTTCATTTTTAATGCTAGATTCATAAATATATTCATCACCAAATACTGATGTTTTTTACTGAGTCTCATAACCACCCCACCCGGATCAAAACCCATAAGAAAATGCATAGGACGCAGACCGCCCATACGATAAGAACCAGGAGTTGTTTATTCAAGGACATCTGGATTTACCTGGAGCATTTCCTAATAGATAGGCAAGTGTACTACATGCAATAGCTTTCGGAGAGGGTGGCATGATTCATGTAGAAATAGCTGGGGCTCACAATAGAATACATCTGCAGAATTTATTGATTGTCAATCTCGATTGCCCACGGATGAAACTGGTCCCACAGCTCGCACAAAAACCCTGACAGGGACTACCGCTACACAGTTGCCCCCTTGTTTTTATAGTGAAAAAATTTGTTTTCATATTCTAAAAAAAAAAATTTGCAAATACCAAAATTTTTAAAAACAGGAATTGGTGATAAGACTTGATTTGAATTCGTTCATAATTTCTGAACTCCATAATAGAGTCAACGAGTCACTCATTATGACAGGAAAAGAAGCAGAATTTATTTTAAAAGTGAAAATTGTCCAAATCCTTTCATAATATAAAAAAATTAATACGCACGGTGTTTGTGTGGTACATTTCAGACACAGGCACGGTAGTTGATCTGTAAGATTGTGCATTTTTCCAATCTTAAAATAATGTTATTTCTTATTAAATGGAATCACTTTTCAGGGTGGAACACTCTCCTCGATTGCTCCTAGGATGGAAATTCCTAAATGTTAAGGTGTTTTTTTCACAAACCATTACATATTCTTTAAAGACATGACATATTCTATTACCAATCTACCAATAATTATATCAACATTTACATGTTGTACTATGAATTTAACAATAATGATGTCAACAACTCTCAAGTGTAACTCATTATGTTTTTACTAAATATTTCTCTATGTAATGATGATGATTATTTTAATGGTCATGGAGGGGATATAGAAAGTAATTTAGAAATTCACAAATTGGTAAATGTTAAAAAAATAAATTCCTAACTCCATGTATTTTCCTGCGAGGTTACCACAGGATGTTACAAGTGGTATCAGAGAAAAAGGTTGCAACACTGGCACCTTTTGGAAATCATTAAGAAAAAGAAAAGTAGAGGTATGATGCTAGTGGGAATTATCTTAGGTATGATTCGAATTGAACTTGTAGTAGACTACAATTAACATGAGATGCATGATGCCTGATTAGTGACCACATTAAAGAGTAGAAAGTAATAATACTTCTTTAAACGTTGTGATCTTGACATTTGAATATGGATTCAAATAAAAGATAATAAAACCTATGTTGTATATATGAAAAATATTTAGAACTAACTAGTTACAGTGAGGGTTAATTACTAACCTGTGCATGCATACTATGACAATAATGATTATGGTTCATAAAGAAAAAACATGATTAAAGTTATAATGTACTGCTTATAAATAATTAATGTGTGTATGGTCTTTTAATAACTAAAGAATGTAGATGTTGGGGTTGACCCTGAAGGGGACAGTAAAATATTAAAATAATAGAAAAAAAATAAATTGAAAGAACCTCTTTAGATGTTAAATTGAGAAATGTGTCAAGTGGAATTCATATAGTGAACTTAAACTCAATCAAAAACTTATAGTAGCATAATATTGTATTGTCTTTCTTCATGTAGATTTGTCAGTTAAATGTTGCATTCCATGTGTTTGACAAAGGTGGTAAATGAGATCCAAAGTTTTATTGTTTTAAAGAATTGCACCTCTAGGAGTTTTCGATGTGATTCAGCTTAACTTCAGGGAATATTCATTCCTTAAGACCATGTCAACCCCACTTTTATTCTGGAAAAGTTCTTTTCAAAATCATATCCATAATTTGGTTGATTTTGGTGATTTGTCACTGCCCTTGGGGTTTGGTGATTTTCTTGTTTTATAGAAATTTTATCATTGATGACATTAATATGATTCATGCTATTTTGTAAATTCTAGTCTTTCTATCTCTTTGATATTTTAAACATATATATGGAAATTTATTTCATGTCTGCTAACTATTTGCTAAAATGCCTCAATGGTTGTAGATTTCATGCTTGAAAACCTCTTGTTAAAGTACCTCAATGGTTGTAGATTTCATTCTTGCAAATTATTCGATAAAATCCCACATTGGTTGTAGATTGCATGATTTCAATTTTTTTTTCCAAAAATTCCCCTATGGTTTTCACTTATATGGTTGCAAGATAATTGTAAAGAAAACAAAATATTGCATTTTGTGCCCTAGTGTTCAATGTGACTATTATTTCTCTATAATATTTATGGTTGGAAATGTGGAACCGTATAGAAAGTATAATGTTATGGTATGCAAGATAATTTAATATTTTCTTTCTTAGTTGCATAATTGTTGTAATGTGGAAATTTGGAATGTATACCATTTGTATGACATGTGATGAATTGTCGTTAATGTAGTTTTACAAATTATGGGACCCATGTTAAGGTAAAGTATAGATGCATGTTGTACATATATATTCCTTTGCCTTGATGCCAACATGAAAATGGAAAATGATGTAAATTACAATATATTTTTAGACATTGAATTATTATTGGATAGAATGGGTATGGAAGTCATTATGGGAATCATGTGATGATGTAATATTTTGTTTTATTATTGAGTTAATGAATACATTGTTTGGAACATTCATGGACTAGCTCTAGATTTTTAGAAGACTTCTTGTCAACTTATGAAAAGCTATGGGTGGTTAAGTCCAGGATGGACCTTCCCTAAATGTCTCCTCAAAATTCTTAGGAGAAAATAATAAAGAGGAAAGTATTAACATAATGGGAGTGAATGATTATGTTAATCACTTAGTCGGAGAGAAATCCTAAGTGGGGTGAAATAAAGAAAATCCAAGAGACAAATATGTGCTTTAAGGAAAAATAAAAGAATATTTTTCGAAAAAATTAAAACAAAATGGCCGAAGTAAATGCTGGCAAACCTTTAAGCATGACGCCGCTAAAAATGTGCTAGGAAGAAACCACGAAGGAATCAATGACGTTGTTGATTCTAGTGGAATGTAGATCTTAGCTCGATGGGGAACTATTGGAGATAGTTCATAGTTGGGTTGAATATGCCCAACCCTTGAATAACTCCAATACATTAACTATAGTTACATGGAATTATGTCTATATTTTACTATTGATTTCAATATTGTCTAAAAATGTTGGATATTAGAATATACCATAAGTTGCATGTCTCTAATTTTTTGTATGTGCTATAGTTATGAATGCATGATATATTAATTCATCTAAGTGACTCTTTTGACGAAATAAGTAGTGCCTGTAGGTCTATATAAGGCAATGAACGTGTTAGAAAATAATTATGTATATGCATGCATAGAGGAAATGAATTGAAATATATGACTGAAATAATTCGTATTAGATAAAACAATGACCTATTGAACTTTAAATTCCTCACAGACTATAGAAAAATGGCTAGAGATAAATGCCAGTAGCTTGAATTTGATTTAAATTACAATGGGAGAGAAAAATAGTAATTTACGAACAACACCGGTGGGAAAGAAAGACTGGTATAACCCATAAATAAAAGGGATCATGGACTTGATACAATATTTTATCATTTTGATGGTAAGAGGGTTAGCGCTCTCTGAGTACTTGCATAAGTATCATGATTAAAGTATCATTTATCATTGCATAAATAATTGATAATGAAAATTATTTCATTTGATAATCATTATTGATTCTACTTATTAAACATAAAAATCCCTCATTTTTAAGGGAATGATTCCATTTTTTTGTATTTTAGATTTTTATATTATGAGTAAAAGTTAAAGTCCCAATAAAAGAAGAATACCAAGGATGATGTTCTCTTTAAGGGGGGAAATATGCAATATCCCTAGCGTAATATCCCATAAAAACTCTCGTAAAATGAGGGTTGTTGAATAATTAAATATTATTAATTTCTATATTGATATCACATGATGAATATTCTTATAATTCCTAATTACAAGAATATAACAAGAATTAATTCTTAATTCTTTTTTTAGAATAATTTATATTCTTCTACCTAAATAAACTATATTTCCAAGTTGGTATATGTTATGAGATTTAGAAATAATGAGTAACAATTTTAGAAAAACTATGGATAGGTTATATTTTGTCCATAAGGCAAAAATAGATCTACCTCGAAAAGAAAAGCATGAGAGATTTATGGATGATTTATTGAGTGATTGTAGAATTTGGAAGAATATGATTTATGGATAATATATAAAGTGATTTTTGGATTTAGGAAAAAATAGATTTATGGATTGATTTATGGCATGCTTCTATGATTTAGAAAAGCTAATGCATTTTCTCAATTCTACTTGTTGTAAGCCTATGGAAAATTTTGAGAAATGAGTGACAAAATACATATAGAATGGAGCCAAGAGATAAGAAGTAGGATTCCAAGCATTCATTAAAAGATAAGTAACTATGCTATTTAAAAATTATTCTGTTTGTATAGGGTGCATGAAGAAATAAGAATCAAATTTATTTTTCTTGAAAAAATTCATATGATAAAGAGTTGAGATCATTTTATTGGGAAAACCTCTATGGAATTCCACGCATAGAGGAGTAAGTGGTTTTATGATTGAATTTTTAAAAGATTTTATGTGTATTGAATTCTCAAAATATTTTCATGGCTAACTAATTGTGTGAATTACATGATTTATTGGAAAATATGGTCCAAATATATCTTTGTATATCCCAAACTGTGATAGATGTTTAAAAACACAAATATGATTTTGTAAATGAGCTTCTCTCTACATAATCCTCTTTCATATTTGAAAAATTCATTTCCAACCTCTCAAAACAGTGTCCAAAGTTGATGGGAAAAAAATAAAATTATGTAATATTTAAATCTGGAAACATGGGTTGCAAAGATTCATTTGAATATTCCTACCATGAAACTTGTGTAAAAACTGAGAGAGGTTTTTTTAATGAACTCATTTCCAAAAAAACAGCGAAAATTTCCAATAAAATACCATGGGTTGTGTTATTTAGAATGAATTTTTATTTATGTTATTTCTTGATGAAATATGACAAATTTGTGTGATGTGTGAAACGATAGGAAATTATTTTGTATTGCATGCATCATAGCTAGTGAGTTAGCTAACTTCTAGAAAAAGAATAAATAGTGTGTTAAATTCCTTCGAAAATAAATATATATATATTTGTATGTGAGGAAGTATTTGTTGTGTTAGAACTCCTCAAAAAGAAGAGAAGATAAAAACAAGTCCTTGTATATATTATGCAATTATATTCCTAGAGAGGAAAATGGGTAAACATATGCTTTATCATGTTAAGATTCTTTTGGAAAATTATTTATAAAAAATATAGTTTTGGTATTGGAATTCTAGTGAAAAGGAAGATGAAATCACATAATATTGATTGTATTAACCTTATTTTTGGTACAATAGTATACATTTGCACAACTAAAAGAATTAGCCATCAGATTAGTTTTATTTTGGGAGAAGATTATGTATAGTTATTGGGTGATATCTTTTGCTAAGATGACAATGTTTCTTTGCATGTATGAAAGAATAAATGTTATGCGTTTGATCTCTTTGAAATGAAATGTGTTTATCTTTCCATGTAATATTTAGTTAGCTTCCTTTGCAAATAAATATATGTTTCGCATGCAAGAAGAATAAGCTATCATATTATTTTTTGTTGGAAAGGGAAAGTAATCGCATGCATGAAATTATAACTATTATGTTAACTTTTTTTCAAATATAGCTTACATTTTATACATAGTAGTAACTGTAAATGGCTCTCCCATGGAAAACATGTTTTTGGAAAAGAACATCATTGACATGCATAAGTATAGAATCTATTACATAATCCCTTTGGAAAAGAAAACATAATAGTAGGCACAAAGAAAATTGTTAGTTGGGTTGGTTCTCCTGAAAGCTTGTTATGCATTTGCATGCACAAGAACAATTTCTAGTAAAGTGCATGCAGGATTATGTTAGTGTTTTGTTGGAAAGATGATGTTTGATATTGATTTTCCTGTTACTAATGCATGTGCAGTGATGTTAAAGAATATATTTCATTACAATATGTTTATGATTTATGCATGAACATGAATAGATGTTGAAGTATCACTAATAAATATTGATTATTGGGTAACTAATATTTTATGTTTTATCTCATCATGATATTAAGTGTGACAAGAAAGGATGGTGACTTTTGCAAATGATAATTCACATTTAGCATTGTGGCAGATAAAGATTTGTTGGGCCATGAAGATTTAGTAATGCAAACTATTGAATGATCCACTAATGAAAAGAGTTAGGTTGAAAAGACTTAATGTTCATGACTTCATGGGTAAATGATATCATGATGTTTTTAAAATTATTATTTTTTTGAAATAATTATTTAATAAATATAAATTTACAAATATTATATAAAATATAAAAGTTAGCTATATTATTCCTTTAAAAACTAAAAGTGCAATACAAAAATATTTATATAAGTATTAGAAAAAATGTGAAATCTTAATTTCAAAATTTTTACAATAACATAATATTGAATATAAATTATAATAAATATTAAATTTATTTAACAGAAAAAATACCTAACCAAATTTTAAAATAGAACAAAAACTATAATAAATTCATATTATTTATATAAAATATACTATTTTTTGACATATAAATATAAGAAAAAATAATACTATTTTAAATTTTAATAAAAATAACAATTAAATGTGTAATGATATAAGTCATAGAACTTTAATTTGAATAGTTTGGCAAATAATTTATTTCTTCAATCATGTGGGTTTATGTTTATTGAGATTTGTCATATCCTATTTGTTAGTGGCATTTATAAGAAGTTGTCTCTCACGTAATATAAATCATATAATAAATTATTATTTTTATTATTTTTTAGTTTAATTAAATTAAATTTAAGCTAAAGCTATATTTACTATATAACCTTTGCTTTTAGTCACACTATATATATATCTATATATAATTTAAATTAAAATAATGTGATATAATTTATTATTATTATTTAATTTATAAATAAATTAATATTATTTTTAATAAGTAATAAAAAAACCATACTCAATAAATTAATATTTATTCATGTTTAAACTTAACATAATTATTTATTTGATTTTTTCATTACCCTATTAAATCACAAAATAAATAAATACCAAAATTATTTGATCAAAGGAAATGTTTGATTAACTATGACAGAGCGTGGTATGCGTGGACGAAGGAATTTTAGAAGTTGGGTTTACCACTTTGAAAACAGATTCAATGTCATAAGGCTCCAATGGCGAATTTGAGCGCTCGGTTTCAGAGAGACGTAAAATACAAAAAAATGCATCCATTTCAGAGTTGAATTTCGGTAAATGCAGCAACTCACTATTTGTCTCTCGATTCCGATTTTTGGCGGCGTTCACACTCATATTCCGCTTTCCGCCGGACGTTCAATTTGTGGTAAGTTCATGCACCTTCCAACTCTCAATTTTTCTCAACAAACAGAAGATACCTACCGCTTGCTCTGTTGATTGACGTGGCAGTACACGCCCCGCAAAACACATAAATACCACTAGTCGGTTGACGTTGTTTTTCTAAAGCCACAGTTGTTCCACGATGGTGGAAGTACTTGCAAATTAATTTCAAATGCCAAAAAAATTTAGAAACAAGCTGTTTTTTCACAAACCACTGCATATTCTATACAGACACGACATATTCTATTACCAACCTAACCATAATCATGTCAACATTTACATCTTCTTCTATGATTTTAACAGTAAACATGTCAACAACTCTCGAGTGTAAACTAGTTCGTAACAAGGTATTCTATAAAGATATCTCTTGTATGAAAATCGCAACTTCAATCCCCAACTTGTGTGAACGCCCAGAGATTACTGTAATAACTATTACTGTAAATTAAATCATTATTATCACTTGGCATATTGTTTATTATTAATTATGTGACTAAATATTTCTTTTTAAGCATAAACATAATGATGACTGTGAGAATGGATTAAACATGACTGTGAGAATGGATCAAACATGTAACCAACCTAATTACACCTCTTGACTCCTTAATTATTTTTATTTTTTTTTTAAATATGGGTAATAAAATACCTGAGTATTTAAGGAAATAACTCAGCCTTATCTTGATCATTTCATTATAGAGGCGAAGTCACATGTTTTTTAAGTGGTCATAGTAAGCAAATGTATTACTAATATCACAACATCACAATGTTAATGCGTTTTCCCATTTACGCATTTTTTTGACATATCAATTTATTTGTTATATGGATATGTTTAATGTTCATAAATACAACATATAACATTTCATCTCTAAACAATAAATATGATAAACATTCTCATGTTGATTCTTTAAGACATGATAACCATAGGTTTGTTCAACATGGAATATAACATATAAATTTCAATCTATGTACAATGAATATAACAATAAACTTATGACAACTCTAGAGATTTATTACCGATTGGTCTATTCAACATTTAACACAGTAATAAATATTAAGTTTCACACGATTCCCAACTTTAACTCAGGTCGATTATCTACTGCTATAAGATTACGTTGTTCATTGCTCCTTTCTTGTCATAAGGGTATCTATTTATGACCTGTGGTCCTTGGTCTTCACACGACACCTGTGCCTGCATATTTATTTAATTTCTACAAGACTTTGGTTGTACACGCATAACGTGGCATGCACCTCTATATTTATTTTTGTTATTGGGGAATCGATCAACTCTCCAAATGTTTGCTTTCTAAGATCCACAGTTTTGGTTATTTTTGCTAATCGCTAAGCATCGCCTTCACTGTACCTTCCCAATTCAAACCATTACTCAGATATGTTCTTTCTGGTCTGTTTTCATGCAAGCCCTAGAGGCAAGAGGGTTTCGCCCCCTTCATCTCTGTCACTTTGAGGAATAAGGTTGTCGGCCCTTTACTTTAGCCCACCTGTAGAGAAATATGGGTGTTAATGTTGTGCGGGCCGTAGGGCGTTAGAACCATCTGAACAACAAGAGAGAAAGAGTGGTTCGACCTCTGCATTAGTAAGTTTCTCTATGATTGATGAAATCGCCATTTTGATGGAGTATCTTGTCTGAGGTTAGGTAGTTCGAAGTTTTATTATTTTTTTCTGTATATTTTTAATGAACTTCGCCCTTCCATCCAAGTAGGGGGTTATATCAGTCTTCTTCCTTCATGCTACCTTTGGATAAGGATCTGTTCTGACCCAGGTAAGTCCTTATGATACTGTTTGTTTAATATTTTTTTTTATTTACCAATATGCTCACATTTATACTCATTTTCTACATCCCCTGACATGTTACCATTTACCCTAAACTATTCAAGCAAGTTTGGGTGTCGGCTTCTAGCTTTTGCATCCTTGACAGATAATCATTTCCCATTTGATTATTAGATATGACGTGTTTAAATTTTAGCATTATATTACATATGACACTAATTCCTACAAGTTCTTCTCATCCAGGAAATCCTAATCTCAAGAGTCCCCAAGAAACTGGTGCGCTGGCTGCTAGCACTAAACCCTTATGAATTTTTCAGTTGCACAGGTTGGTGTTCTCCACTCTACTTGCAGATTTTACCCAATTTTCATTCATTCTTCGGCTGACATACTTCAAGGTGGCCACAACCCATGCAAGCTGTTTTGGGCTCTTAACTGCCACTATCATGAATCTTTAGTTTCTTTTCTTCGTTTCGATTCTATTAACCCCCGCGTTGAAGGATTCAGTGGTTTAATATGACATTTGTATATGACTATTTAAGGAAAACATCTGGATGCTTATACTTTTTTTGTATACTCTATGTATCTTGAAAATCCTCATGAATCTTTAATACGCTTGAGTTTATGTTGATTAATATATGTCAGTTATTTTAGTTTTGTTCATGCTATGACTGGAGCATGTGAATGCTCGTCTGTGAGTTTATTGTTATAGCACATTTTCCTGTTAAGATACACTCTCATATATATACTCTGTTCTGTTATTTTCTGTTTTGTTTTATGGTTGTCACTCCATATCTGGGATTTAGACAACTTCAATATTTTGCTTATTGGTTCAAAACGCTACAAAATTTCATGTTATATAGTTTCATCTATCAATCTGTGTGTTGATTTCTATGATTTGAGGCTCTCGCACTATATACATGTCTGAGGAATGCTCAGAATTATCATTTCAGATTTCTCTATTTATTTGATTTGATGGGTAGAACAATTCGTGTATATAAATTTTGATATCGTATACCTTTATTTACCCTATGATCATTGGCTCGTTTGTCTTAACCTTTAGAGAATCTAGCATACAAATTTCTCTGGGGATTGTACCCATGATTTCCAGTTGGGGGAAAGATTTCAGCTCGAAGTCTTCTTGAATCTAAGACGTTATCTACCCTCACATCACGGAACATTAATTTATTTACAAGATGATACTAATTTAGTTGTCCCTGTATTTCAACTTCTTCTTTTTTTCTCCTATATACCACTTCTATGGATAACTTCGTTGATCAACAGGTACATACTATTCGATTCTTATTGTTGTTTCTTATTAATTCTTTCCCATAGGATTCAAAAGTATTAATAATTATTATAATACCCCCTAGTTTACTTAACCTACATCCAATGTATTCATAATCTTCCACACTAACTAAAAATAATTTTCTCCTATAAGATCAATATCAACATAGGATAATATAAGGTATAAAAAATTCAACAGTCTGTTTCAAAAGAACTCAATCATCAATTACAATTTCGTAACCTCAATAACTATACAGCTAGTGTGCCTCTATAACTATCAATTCATGAAACATGTTTATCCATTTATCTAACATAACTATACCTCTGACTCTATCTTCTACCAAGAGGAATTACAAACCTTCATCATGCATCGAGCTATTCTTAAATTTTTTTCATCTTTCTTTTCATAACTAGATAGGAAAATGATTTTGCATATATATAAAAATCTTAAACATAATATATTAAGGCGAATACTAAAACATACATTGATAGTAAATATCACCTACCGAATATGATCAATAACAATCTTTCCACCACAAGAAATAATCACCAGTTTCTATATGAATAAAACATGTGATTTATAAATCCAACATGTTAATCCTAACATGCATCTAATCCAATTTTTAAAGGCATAGTAAGAATTTTCTGATCAAAATTCTTATAGTCAAAAAATCACTAGCTGACTTCACCAGATCTCCCAATGATGAATCCTCTGATTCCCCCTGAGCTATGACAACTTGCCTTCTGCATGAGTAACCTCTACTCTACTTTGATAATGCATATTTAACATCATCTTGTTCACATGTATTTGTTGGGTAGTGTCGTGCCTTCAGGGGTTTTGTTTCCCCTCAGCCTAGGCTTTTTCCATGTTTTTATTTTCCTTAAAGCTAAAAGCCTACTTTTCTGCTTGTATTTCTTTTATTACCAGTCTTTATCTCCCACCGGATTAACACAATTATATATATTTATATATATGATTTGCTTTAGGAAAGAAATCGTCGCGAATCTAATACTTCTCAGATTCTGGTAAGTTTCGTCCTCTTTTCTTGGGTCAACCCATGAATTTTCTAGAATTTATAATTATCATATTAACAATCTATATTAATTAAAATATAAACATTTACATACTTATTTTTATCATCTACTAGCATATGTTATTTTTGCAGTTATTCCATAATGTTTCAAGCTCATGAAAATGGGAGATATTACATCACCCCCCTTAAACTTAACACCATTCTTGGTGTTATTATTCAGTCTGAAAACAATTCAGGGTAGGCAGCCCTTATACCCTCTTCTTTTTCCCAAGTCTCCTCCTTAGGAGTAAAGTGTTGCCACTGCACTTTAACCTGACATATGACCCGATTCCATAGTACGATTTCCCTCCGCTCCAGCATGCGGAGTGGTTTGGGAAAGAAATCTCCTTCGAGCTCTACCTGTAAAATATGCCAATCAATTACGTGAGTGTTGTCATGTACATATCTTTTTAATATTGATACATGAAAGACATTATGCACTTTCATATGAACCGGTAGAACTAATTGATAAGCTATTGGACCTATTTGATCTAACACTTTGAATGTTCCACAATACCGTGGTGCTAATTTAGCATAGTTTCCAGTACTCAAGGTACCCTTAAGAGGTCTAACCCTCACATATGCATCTTCCCTGGATATCTGTCTTTTTATCTACATAACGTTTTTATCTGTCTTGAGCTGTCTGGATATTTTGTTGAATTCTTTTCACCATCTCTTCCATTTCACTCAACAATTTGGGTCCAAGAATCAAGTTATCCTCTGGTTGACTCCAACTGAGAGGAGTATGGAATTTTCTTCGATATAAAGCCTCAAATGGGCTCATCCTGATGGAAGCTTGGTAGCTGTTGTTATAAGCAAACTCAACTAGATGTAAATAGTCTTCCCATTTTGTGGGTCTATCCATCACATACATTCATAGAAGATCCTCTAAGACTTGATTTGTTCTCTCAGTTTGTCCATCCGTCTATGGGTGGTATGATGTATTAAAATTTAGTTTGGTACCAAAATTCTCAAATAGGGACTACCAGAATTTTGAATTGGATTTGTTATCCAAATTTGATACTATCATTTTTGCTATGCCATGTATTATGAATATATATTTCATAAAGATATTTGCTATTTGTGCTGTCCCAAAAGTTGATTGTATGGGAATGAAGTGGGTTGCCTTGTTCAACATATCTACTACCACCATAATGGAATCATGCTGATATCGAGTTCTTGGTAGTCCAGTAATGAAATCAATGGAAATCATTTCCAATTTCCACTCCAGACTAGGTATTGAATTCAACAACCTTGTTGGATGTTGATGTTCTATTTTGACTTGTTGACATTATAGACACTTCACCAAACAATCTGCTACCTCCTTTTATATTCCACCCCAGCAAAATTATTTCCTTAATGCAGTTATCATTTTCTGGTATCCCGGATGACCTCCATACAGTTCCTTATGTTGTTCATCCAATATTAATCATCTGAGGGGTGTGTTATTTGGTAACACCCATCTACCTCGGTAGGTGATCAATCCCTTTGAGTTGATCACATACCTTGTTGTCCTACCTTACTGTATCTTTTTGTACAATTCTTGGTATTGGGGGTCATGTTGTCCTACCAACCTCACTTGTTCCTCAAAATCTACTTTTAATGCCACTCCTATGTGTGACTTTAGCATGGGCATGTCGACTTAATGCATAAACAATTTTATTCTCCTTTCCCTTGATATGTTTAAAGTCAAATTCAAATTCATTGAGGAAGGCAAGCCATCTTGTATGTCTCGCATTCAAATCAAATTGACTAAAAGGTATTTATGGCTGATGTGGTCGGTCATTAGGACAAACCTTTTACCTAGCAAATAATGTCTCCAGATTCTTAACACATGGATTATTTCTGCCAACTCTAGATCATACACAACATAATTTTTCTCATGTTTCTTCAATTTTTAGGACTCATAAGCTATCACAGCATCATTTTGTAGCAATACCCCTCCCATACCCTCAAGGCATGCATTTGTGCATACCACAAATTCCTATTGCAGATATGCTATCCATAATACCAGAGCTATGGTGAGCATTCTTTTTAGTTCATTTAAAATTTCTTGACACTTTTCGGTTCATTAGAACTTTGTTCCTTTTTCTAGTAATGAGGTGATGGAGTATGCTAATATGGAGAATTTTTTCACAAATCTACAATAGTATCATGCAATCCCCATAAAAGAATGAACCGTAGAAACATCCTTCAGTACTGGCCATTCCAAAATCGTTGAAATCTTTTCTGCACAACAAGGTATGTGATCAACTCAAAGGGATTGATCACCTGCCAGGGTAGATGGGTGATTCTAAATAACACACCCCTCATATGATTAATATTGGATGAACAACATAAGGAACTGTATGGAGGTCATCTGGGATACCAGAAAATGATAATTGCATTAAGGAAACAATTTTGTTGGGGTGGAATGTAAAAGGAGGTAGCAGATTGTTTGGTGAAGTGTCTATAATGTCAACAAGTCAAAATAGAACACCAACATCCAACAAGGTTGTTGAATTCACTACCTATTCCGGAGTGGAAATTAGAAATGATTTCCATTGATTTCATTACTAGACTACCAAGAACCCGGTATCAGCATGATTCCATTATGGTGGTAGTAGATATGTTGAACAAGGCAACCCACTTCATTCCCATAAAATCAACTTTTGAGATAGCACAAATAGCAAATATCTTTATGAAATATATATTCATAATACATGGCATACCAAAAATGATTGTATCAAATCGGAACACCAAATTCACTACAAAATTCTGGAAGTCCCTATTTGAGAATTTTGGTACCAAACTAAATTTTAGAACATCATACCACCCATAGACGGATGGACAAACTAAGAGAACAAATCAAGTCTTAGAGGCCTTATGTGAATGTATGTGATGGATAGACCCACAAAATGGGAAGACTATTTACATCTAGTTGAGTTTGCTTATACTAACAGCTACCAAGCTTCCATCAGGATGAGCCCATTTGAAGCTTTATATAGAAGAAAATTCCATACTCCTCTCAGTTGAAGTCAACCAGAGGATAAGTTGATTCATGGACCTGAACTGTTCAGTGAAATAGAAGAGATGGTGAAAAGAAGTAATTCATCTATTTATTTAAATTATTATCTACTTATATATATAACTATATATATAGTATATAAAGATAAAAAAATAAATAAATAACCATAAAGTATTTAATTGTTTATAAATTAATTTATTATTATTAGTATTATTATTATTCAATTTATGAACTAAGTTAATAATTGGTAAAAATAATAATAATAATGGTTACTTTATTTAAAAATCAATTAATTAAATCTTATTATATATATATAAAATTAAAATATATAATAATAAGGTTGTTAAAAAAATAAATTAAAATATAAATAAATATCATACTTCAAAGGTTAATTTTTAAAAGTTAACACAGATCAACTTAGAAATTATATTAAATGTTGTATGTCGATTATGCAATGAACCAACAAGATATATTATAAAACATATAATAAATATCTTATTATATAATAAGTAAATAAACCCAAATAACAAAATTTAACGCATATTATGCTATAAATCTAAATAAATCTTATTAACTTTAACTATAATAATATAAATGAACTTTTTTAAATTTGGCCATAACATTATATATGAATTTGACCATGTTTTACTGCGAAGCTTTTTAACCAATAAGAAAACCACACTCATTTTTTATTTCTTAAATTTGGCCATAACATTATATATGAATTTGACGATTTTTTATTGCGAAGCTTTTTAACAAATAAAAAAACCACACTAATTTTTAAGGCTAAGGCATGTGGGTGGCAGAGTAGTCCCAAAGCTATTCCCAACCATTAACAGGGCCATTATAGCAACATCTGAAGCGAATGTACTCTACAAATAATCTCAATCTCTTTGTTAGTAGGGTATTATCATTTTTTCACACACATAATTAGAAATCATATTGTTTGCAACCTAATGGACCACAGTTTGCTTTAGTCATTACCAATGATTTAACAGCCATTGCGAAAATTTTGAAGCCAAACCTTGGCGGTGATTTTATAGGGCTAAAATTCATTTAAAACGTGTTCCAATTTCTTCTTTTCTTACTACCTCAGGGACTCGCTTTGGTCCACTTTATTTTTTTCTGACCGCACTGTGCCAATCAAAATTGACGTAACTGTCAGTGGGCATTGTGGAGACTGTGCTGTTGTAACATATCCAAATTCCAGTTTGATTGTTGTTCAATTTGTGAAGCCTTCATATGTGATCGCTGACGTATTTATTTTTGGACCATGCAAGTCGCAATGATGGTATAAGTACTTTCCCCGCATTCTAAAAGATATTAAGTTTATATATATATATATATATAA
>APFE031538723.1:0-17154 GCA_000404065.3 Pinus taeda | reverse complement strand
TAATGTCAAACTCTACAATAATGATGGGACAAGAGAGGTGGAAAAGACAATTCTCCATTAAGGCGGAGCGTTGGAATAATGGAGAAATATAGAAGATTCTCATATAATTAAAGCTTGTTATGTGTCATTAGCAATGTTTTCTTAATTAATCTTTGATGGGTTGGCGAATCAGAGATTTTAGGAATTTGTTCAATAATAACGTAATCCTATATATGTAAGAGTTTGTTGGCCTAACGAATGAATGTGATTTTTGAGTGGTGTAGTCTCCCAAGTATGAAATTAAGTGTGTTGGCCTAATGAATGCAAGTGAGTGCTGAGTGGTGTAGTCTCCTAAGTATGCAATTGTCTCACCAATGCACTGCAACCCTTATCATATTTTTTTTTCCTTTTTTGAGTGCCCCTATCATAAAACATAGCGTGCTTCGAGAGTATAGCAATGCCCTTTTCAAATCCTTCTTATATTTTGTTTTCCATTTTTGAGTGTCCCTATCCTAGAACATAGTGTGCTTCGAGAGTATAGCAAGGCCCTTTTCAAATCTCTTCACTCCTTGAGCAACAAATGTAGTCAATGCTCAAATGGTGGAAAAACAACTTATTCTAATGCTCACAACAAACTTATCCACTATTGATTTTCGATTTCTGTGGGCCTACTCATGAGGCAATGGGGAGCAAGGCCTACTCATGAGGCGGTGGGGAGCAAGGTTCTTTTCAAATCCCTTCACTCCTTGAGCAACTGATGTAGTCAATGCTCAAACGATGGAAAAACAACTTATTTTAATACTTACAACAAAAGTATCTACTATTAATTTTGATTTTCTATGGGCCTACTAATGAGGTAGTGGGGAGCAGCTATGATACCATGTAAAAATACAAGAAAATAAACATTATTACACAATTTTTTTCTTGAGAACTTTCTATTAGACAATGTAATAATACAAATATAAATATATCATAAAATAAACATACTATCTTAAACACACAATCACTTATTTCAGAAAGAAAATATATTAGTATCCAATAGCTTATCAAGACTATCTTAAACACACAATAACTTATTTCACTTATTTCAGAAAGAAAATATATTAGTATCCAATAACTTATCAAGACTATCTTAAACACACAATCACTTATTTAGGATTTACCATATCTATGGTATATCTGGGTTTACCATAGAAGGTGGCAATGTCAATGTCATTGATGGTCAAGGCCAAGACTGGTGGAAAAAATCGTGCAAGGCTAAGGGTTCCCTTTAACTCTTCTGTTTCACCTCACCGTTGTGTACATGTGGCCACACGAAAGGTTTCAGTCATTTGCCCAATACATGACGCACACATGGCACTGACAATCTCCTTTCATACGCGGCTGTTATCCTCCAGGTCAGTCGCCATTGAAAATCCTGTCGCAAGCCCCTCTAATATTCCATCTCTTCCGCGTTCGACTCCACCGACTCCACCTCTAGCCTTTTCACATGCATCATCCACAATCTTTCCCCTACCCAGCATTTACCATTAAACAACAAATTAGTAGTATAAACCGGCTCCTTAAATTTATGTTAATCACGTCAAATTTCTTGTGTGCAGGGTTGCTTGGATGCGGCTCCACCGGTTTGTTTCTAGCCGGCCATCTTGTTATAAACGGTTTTTTTAATCTTTCTGTAAATTTTAATTCAAGGCTGTGCTCATCGGGTTGTTTGGATTTTAGGTTGGTCTTACAGGCAATGACTATTAGTCGATGCTCACATGTTTTGATAAAAAAAATTGCAATTTGTCAATAGCCAACGAATGCATCTCGTAGTGGTCGACTCTTCTGATATCCAATTAAGCGGGCTTCAGATACAAGCTCCTGCAGGAAGCCCAAACACTGATGGTATTCATTTACAAAGAGTTAAGAATGCCCAAATAAAACTGTGCCATCCAGACAGGTTAGAAGTTAGTGATTTCACTGGTTTGCGTTAATTTGTTTATTCACATATTAGTATATTACCATATAGCATAGATCCATTTTATTAATAATAAATTAGTCAATACCCATCCAGCTTATATCTATCTATCCGCAGCTGGTGTAAGTGCAAATCTTAATTTCACTTAGTTAAAGTTCAGATTGGCAAACACATAATAAGCATAAAAGGTTCTGCTAACTCCTAAACGTCGCTAATTCCTAAACGTCGCTAATTCCACCCATCAAAGTTAATACAAATTCTATAATATTTAGACAAATTGATTTTGAAGTTTGGTATTTTTGTTTGGTATCAATAATACTGTGCGTCGTGTTGTTGTGTGCAGCGATCCGCAGCGCAAATACAAAATATCACGTATAGAAACATACAGGGAACGTAGTCGACGAATGTGGCTGTGAACATTTCTTGCAGCGAGACAGTTTGGTGCACAGGAATTACTTTGACAAATGTTGTGATAACTTCAACGACTGCAAATAAAGTAAAGTCCGTGTGTGCCAATGCTCTGGGTTTGCCGCCCAGCTGTCTCCTTCAAAGGCAGCAGAATAAATCACAAGACTCTGAAATTTGGTTTTTTTGTAAACTTACTATGTACCACAACATGCTTCAAAAGCATCCAAAAAAAATTCTAGCCAAACTTAAACTTAACAATATTCAGTTATACTGGTTTTTGTAATATGGGAACTTCCTAATACTGTAAAATTTGGTCTTTCGTCAACTTACTTTGTACGTACAAGATACTCATATTCGATACCATTTAATTTATTAATTTATAAATTTAATTAAATATATCAAAACATCTACATATAAATTATTACTATTCAAGGGATGAATTCCTCTTATTTTTTTATAAACTAAAAATCATATATTTTTTAAAAAGTTATAAATATAAATTAATTGTGAAATTTTCAGAAAGAAAATTATTTTATTATTTTTCAAACTATTTGTTTAATCTAATCTAAATTGGTATTTGAAATTTGGTACTAATATTTATTTCACCAAGTAAATATTTATTAGTGCGGAGTGTTAGTTAGTAGAGTAAGTAATTATGTAGGTTACAATTATTTATCTTACTAAGTAAATACTTATTGGTGTAGAAGGTTAGTATTTAAAATTTTTAATGGTACTTATCTCACCCAGGAAACACCTATTAGTGTAGAAAGTGATTGTGTATGTTATAATTATTTTTCTATATCTATTCGTGATACTCCAAATTAATTATTTTTCTATCCTGAATTTTCAATATATTTTCTCTTCAAAATTAATACTCTAAAAAACATAAAGATTAAGTTCACAAATTAATTAATTTAATAATTTTTATTTTTCTTACCTGAATTTTCAATATGCTTTCTCTTCAAAATTAATACTTTAAAAGACAAAAAGATGAAATTCACACTATTTATATCAATTTTCTGAAATGTGGTTTCTATACTCGTAATTACAACTTATAGATATAAATATTAATTCGGCATAATCCAATTAAATGGTCTTAATATTAAGAATATTAGTTGTTATAATGTTGAGGATATTAATTAGGCTCATTTGTTGTTTGATAAGTTTTTATTTAGTAATTTGTATTATTTATTATTTAATAATTTTAAATATTTTATTATTTGATATTTATATTATATATATATATATATATATTATATATATTACTTTTATTACTTCATAATTTGTACTTCATAATTTGTATGGTAAATTAATAATTGTATTAAATAAATTAAAAAAGTAAATTTGAACTTAAAAATGTGAAATAGTGTCTCTATGCTTCAATTCCCCTTGTTTATATAGCTTACTAGTAGGGTGCTGGGTTCCTCCCCTCTCCGTTACAAAAAAATGCAAAAATAATTAATATAAAGAGATTGACAAGAAATATAATCAACATTATTCCATTCATTATAATAATATATATATATATATATATATTATATAGATATATATGGGAAAATATATAATCAAATAATGTGGAAATCTTAATTTCAAAATTTTAGAGTATGTAAATTATAATAAATGTTAATTTATTTAAAGAAAGAAATACCTAACCGATTTATAAAATAGACAACAAATTATTAATTAAATTCATATTATTTATACAAAATATATTATAATAAATTCATGTTATATATATATGAAAAATTAATATTAGTTTAAATTTTAATTAAATAACAATTAAATGTGTAATGAATACAAATCAAAGAATTTTAATTTGAATAGTTTGGTAAATAATTTATTTTTCAAGTTGTGTGGGTTTATGTTTATTGAAATTTGTCATACCTTGTTTGTTAGTGGCATTTATAAGAAGTTGTTTCTCGAGTAATATAACTCATATAATAAATGGTTAATAAAAATATATATATTTTTGATGTAGGTGCATGCCACTCAGACAAGAAAAAGCCGGAAGATTCTATGTTTTCTAGTTTAAAAATAGGAATAGGGTAGAAAATAAAACAGGCTATTTTTTTTCCAGTTAAAAATAGCATAAAAGTAAGGAATAAAACTTGCTATCTTTTCACAGATAAACAAGTTGTAAAAAAGCCTAAATTTACTATGTAAACAAAGTTTTCTTTTGTAATGGGTAAGGTTATCCATGTAAATAAAAAAAAAAGACTTGGGCGACCAAGCTGATCAGAGAGAAGGTCAATTTGCAGCTCTTCAATGTAAAAGAAAAATGGAGATTGCCTTGAATGAAGAGGAGCCCGCATTTCTGTGTAAAGGAATGTAATGACTGTCTTTATATTTTCTGTGCGGCCTTATATAAAGACTGTTTTTTTTGTATTGCTAATAAAGGAAAAGAGACTGGATGTGCGTCTCCATAACAGCTGGGCGTGCGCCATTTCCATAGCAATTGTAATATATGCATGTGGTAATTTCTAAATACTGTGCGTTCAAAATTCCTATGGGAAACAATAGAACTGTGTGTATTTACTGACAGCGGAACATTAAATTTGAGTTTGCATCAATAATGCATGGCACTAACCCGTGGCAACAAAACCCTGTGTATCAATGTGTTGAGGCGCACCATAATCCCGTGGAAAGTTAAGGATGGTTGGCGTATTTAAATTCTTTGTGTTCCGGTCATCAATTGAATACATATTTAAACAGTTGTGCGTTTAGAATTTGAGTTGCAAGCCAGTAGACAACACTAATTGCATGGCGGATATTGTATGGATAGGCCACGGTGAATACGCTATAAGTTGCATATGGTTGTAATATTACAGGTGAGGATTGTAATGCGTATTCAAATTGTTGTGCGCACAGTTGTACGTGCAATGGCTATATTCTATATGCATTGTCTCTATTTTGAAGGACTGCCTCTATATGCATTTCCATTATAAATGCATGATCCAAGGGAGACAGAGCCGGGTATTGAAGATATTGTAATCAAATTGGAGCGATTGTCATTAGAGCCAGAGACCGGTCCATCATTAGTGGTATCAGAGTGGGTCACTGACATAGAACTGAATCTCAGGAGGAGGAAAAGGATGGCTTTCAGGGTTGGAAGAGGACGAGGACGTGGTGGAAGAGGACGGCCTATTGCAAACGCCGAAATAATGGAAAACATAGCAGAGCTGCGAGCTAGATTGAATGCGCTAACATCTGGCAGGAATATAGATGATGGAGACGTGAGTGAACCCGAAGCTAAAGCTACTGAGGAGAAAGCTGTAGAGATTTCTCCTGAGATGAAGCTCTTTCAGCCAGTGTTGAAATCCACAGCCAGGCCTTGGAACCAATTAGTGCCGATCTATCAAGGAGGACTGAATCCAGAAGAATTGATCGATTGGATTAATAGCATGGAAAAATTCTTCGATTATGAAGAAACTGAAGATGAGAAGAAGGTAAAGTTTGTTGTCACCAAACTAAAAGGCCATGCAGCGCTCTGGTGGGATGGCGTGCAGGTGGAAAGGAAAAGACTGGGTAAGCAGCCAATCAAGAATTGGAGCAGAATGGTAGCGAAGTTAAAAGGTAAGTTTTTGCCCAGTAACTATCAGCAGACATTATTTAGTCAAATGCAAAATCTTAGGCAGAGGGCCTTACCAGTGAAGGAATATACAGAGGAGTTCTATAAGGTGATCATAAGATCTGGAGAATCCCAAGACACAGATGAGAAAGTGGCGAGATATATGAATGGCCTCAGAATGGACATTCAGGATGAGATAAGTTTACTGTCTCCAAAAACAGTAGAGGAAGCCTATCAGATAGCACTGAAGGTTGAAGAAAAACACATGAGGAAGCAATCTACTAGAGGGAGAGGGACTTTCAGAGGAAAGGAAAGTCAAGGTGGTAGTGGAAGATCTACAGCACCTGCAGAAGGAGCTAGCAGTAGCTCAACCCAGCTTGCATCCACAGGAGGTGATGCAAGAGGCAGAGGGAGTTTTTCAAGAGGAAGAGGAGGCAGAGAAGTAAGATGCTACAAAGCTGGGACATAGAGCTTTTGAGTGCTCAGAGAGTGCAGAAATAAAGCAAAGGAATGAAATTGTGGCTCCAGCTAAGGAAGAGGTACCAGTGGCAGCAGTAACAGAAGAAGTGGATACACCAGAAAGCGAAGAGTCTCTGGTACTTAATAAAGTTTTGGTTAAATTAGCAAAGGAGGTGGCTGAATCGCCACAGAGGAAAACTTTATTCAGGACATTATGCAAAGTTCAAGGGAAATGTTGCTAGATGATCATTGATAGTGGTAGCACTAATAACTTGGTTTCTACATAAATAGTAGAGAAATTGAAGCTGAAGACAATGAGGCACCCAACACCGTATAAAGTGTCATGGTTGCAAAAGGGACATCAACTGCTGGTAAGTGAACAGTGTGAAGTAGAATTTCAAGTAGGCAAATATAAAGATAAAATTGTTTGTGATGTGATGCCTATGGACGTGTGTCACATATTGCTCGGAAGACCTTGGCAATATGACAGAGCAGCCATGCATGATCGGAAGAGGAACACCTACAAGTTTGGAAAGGATGGTGTCAATCACACATTGTTGCCTTTGCAGGAAGATGTACCAGGACAGAAGACTGACTCAAAAACCTTGTTATTTGGAGAAAAGGAGTACTTGGAACAGATGATGGATGTACAAAAGGTTGTTCAGATCAATCAGGATGTTGGTATAGAAAGAGAACAACCAGCTGATGATTACTCAAGAGTCGTTGAAGGTATAAAAGGTTATGTGAAGTTTCCAAAATCTACTCCTAATGAAGTTATTGAATTGTACAGGAAACTAGATCTTCAGAGAAAAGAACTGGAGAGACAGAGAACTCATGCACAGGTAAATTTGCTCAGGAAACAAGGCAGGGAAGTTTTCATGAAGGACAGTCATGAAGCAGAAGATCGTAAGACGGGTACACTAGCTGACAGTCTCATGGCGAATACAAATCAACATGTTGAAATATTGCCAGAGAAAGCTGAGGAGAAAGCGAGTGGAAAATTTTTGGGTCCTGAAAAAGACTTGAAGCTGCAGAGAGAACAGTTCGTGACCGAATCAACAAATAAGACCAGTGGGTCTTGTGATTTTAATGCTAACAATTTGATTGTGTTTACAGGTGATGAGCCAAAGTATGTTGCAGAGGGACAGGAAGCTTGGGAGGTAGCAACATCTATGGCGGTAGAGGAAGAAGATTCTATGGTAGCAGCTGAATTAACAGAAATTGGGAAAAACAACAGCAAGCTAGACATAGAAATTGAAGAAATATGGCAGCTAATGATGCAACAATCCAAATGGAGGAAAATAGAAATAGCAGCAAGCAAGATCGATCAGAACTTGAACCTCATTGACAGGAACAAGAAGATGGAGGAAAGGACAACAAAAATGCAGCGGAAGCAAAGGAATAAAGCATTTGGATGGATGCACAACAAAGTGTGGGACCCTGGAAGAAAAGAACAAGGACTAAAATGCATGATCAGGAGATCATGATCATTTTCAACCTTGGGAGTCTGATGCAGGTGCATGCCACTCACACAGGAAAAAGCCGGAAGTTTCTATGTTTTCTAGTTTAAAAATAGGAATAGGGTAGAAAATAAAATAGGCTATCTTTTTTTCAATTAAAAATAGCATAAAAGCAAGGAATAAAACTTGCTATCTTTTCACAGATAAACAAGTTGTAAAAAAGCCTAAATTTACTATGTAAAAAAAGTTTTCTTTTGTAATGGGTAAGGTTATCCATGTAAATAAAAAAAAAGACTTGGGCGACCAAGCTGATCAGAGAGAAGGTCAATTCGCAGCTCTTCAATGTAAAAGAAAAAAAGGAGATTTCCTTGAATGAAGAGGAGAGCGCGTTTCTGTGTAAGGGAATGTAATGACTGTCTTTATATTTTTTTGTGGCCTTATATAAAGACTGTGTTTTTTTTGTATTGCTAATAAAGGAAAAGGGACTGGATATGCGTCTCCATAACAGTTGTGCGTGTGCCATTTCCTTAGCAATTGTAATATATGCTTATGGTAATTTCTAAATACCGTGCGTTCAGAATTCCGATGGGAAACGATAGAACTGTGTGTATTTACTGACAGCGGAACTTTAAATTTGAGTTTGCATCAATAATGCATGGCACTAACCCTTGGCAACAAAACCCTGTGTATAAATGTGTTGAGGTGCACCATAATCCCGTGGAAAGTTAAGGATGGTTGGCGTATTTAAATTCTCTGTGTTCTGGTCATCAATTGAATACATATTTAAACAACTGTGCGTTTAGAATTTGAGTTGCAAGTCGGTAGACAACGCTAATTGCATGGCGGATATTGTATGGATAGGCCATGGTGAATATGCTATAAGTTGCATATGGTTGTAATATTACAGGTGAGGATTGTAATGCGTATTCAAATTGTTGTGCGCACATTTGTATGTGCAATGGTTATATTCTATATGCATTGTCTCTATTTTGAAGGACTGCCTGTATATGCATTCCCACTATAAATGCGTGATCCAAGGGAGACAGAGTCGGGTATTGAAGATATTGTAATCAAATTGGAGCGATTGTCATTAGAGCCAGAGACCGGTCCATCAATTTTACTGTAAATAAAAATGATGTTAGATCTAGTGAAAAAATGTGTAATAAAAAAAAATAAGTTTTAAATTTTATAAATGCTTCATATGTTATTGACAATATAAGTATATTCCTCATATAGAATATGCAATGTTGTACTTGTGAAAAATAAATAAATAGATAAATAATAAAAAGTTTTCAAATTAAAAATTATAAGTGTTCTATTGGTTATGATAAATAATTAAAATTCTAAAAATATAGAGTATAATATTTAATAAAATTAATATCATTGTAAAAATATATGAATATTTAAATTTAATTTAAAAATAAATATATTTAAAAGAAACAAAAATTAATGTTTATAAAAAAGCTTAATTAGCGATATTCCTATCATGAAATGTTTGAGATAAAATGTGAACATAATTGAAAAGAAAGAGATGTAGCTCTCAGGTGTGGCCTGCACCTGGAGACTACACTCACAAAACTTGAGAGATTTCTCTCGTTCACTCTATTACATAATCAATCAAAGATTACATCATTAAATACAATACTAGGAAATAGGAAGTTGCATCCCAACCCCATAACTATAGGAACTAGTCCTAAACTAGGGAGAAAGTTACAACAATGTAACCATTTTCTCCATTAATATCAAAATAATATTAATTATTCTCAACTCCCCCCCTTAATGGAGAAAGGGTTCTCCTGAACTCCTACCATCTTTCTAAACAATTCAAATTTCACTCGTGCAGGAGGCTTTGTGAAAATGTCAGCCACATTGTCACAAGTTTTACAATATTCAACAGCAATTTCATTTGACTGTATTTTTTCTCTAACAAAATGGAACTGAGTGTCTATATGTTTGGTGTTTTTGTGAAACACTGGGTTGTATGCTAATTTGATGGTGCTCTGGTTGTCGCTTTTGATAGAAGTGGGTTGCTTCTGTTCTTTTCCTGCATCTTTGAGAAGTCTCCTCAACCAGATCACTTCACATGTTGCTGCACACAATGCTTGATACTCAGCTTCACATGACGACAAAGCTACAGTACTCTGTTTCTTACTGCTCCATGCTATGATCCTGGAACCTATATTGAATGCATAACCTGTGATGGACCTCCGATCATCCAGGTTACCTGCCCATTCTGAGTCTGAAAAACCTGCTAGTGTAACATCAGATACATCAGTGTATAAAATACCAAAATGAACAGTACCACAAAGATATCTCAACATGCTTTTTGCTGTTGTCCAGTGACTTTCAAGCGGTTTCGACATGAATTGGCTCAACACACTAACTGAATATGCCAAGTCAGGTCTGGTTGTTGTAAGATATATCAGGCTGCCAACCAGCTGTCTGTACATTGTGGCATCAACCTCCTTAGTGCCATCATCACTTCTCAATTTCAGAGTCTGCTGCAAAGGTGTTGCTACTGATCTACACCGATCCATCCCAAACTTTTCTAACAGATTTCTAGCACACTTCCCTTGGGTAAGAAAAGTTTGCCCAGTATCTCTGAATACTTCTAATCCCAGACAATAGTGAAGGCTTCCGAGATCCTTCATTTCAAAGACTTGTGCCATAAGCCTTTTGTTTCCTTTGATTAAATCAAATGCATTTCCTGTTATAATCATGTCGTCCACATACAAAGAAATCAAAATAATCTGCCCCTGATTATTGTACTTGGTATACAAATTTGGGTCATTTAAACTTCTATGGAAACCATACTCTATAAAGAAAGAATCGACTTTTTCATACCAAGACCTGGGTGCTTGCTTTAAACCATATAAAGCCTTTTTCAATCTGCAAACAAGATGTTCCTACCCCTGTTTTACATATCCTTCTGGCTGTACTAAGTAAATTTCTTCTTTTAAATCACCATTTAAAAATGCAGATTTAACATCAACCTGGTGTAATTCCCAATTATATTTAGTAGCTAAAGAAATAAGCATTCTTATTGTATTTAGCTTTGCTACAGGTGCAAAAGTATCATCAAAATCTATACCTTCCTTCTGTGAATATCCTTTTGCAACCAACCTAGCTTTTAACTTATCTATACTTCCGTCTGCATTCATTTTTGGTTTAAACAGCCACTTGCATCCTATAGGTGTTTTATTCTTAGGTAGCTCAACTAAATCCCAAGTATCATTTCTAAAAATTGATTCCATTTCTTCATTCATTGTAGCTCTCCATTCTTAAATTGACTAGCTTCTTTGTAATTAGAGGGTTCTACAATGTTCAAAACTTTTGACATCAAAGCATAGTTTCTCAATTTCAATGGTAATTGAGTCTTCCTACCTGACCTCCTTGGTAGGGGACTTACCTCAAATTTGTTTTCCTCTGCAATAATTGAGCCTGCTTTTTCACCTTCTTGTTGTTCTTCTTCATTCTCTTCTTTCTGCTCCTGTTCTTGCTCCCTTTCATCTTCGCTGCTTTCCTCCAACAACGATGGAATGTGCCAATCATCTCCCACATCAGCTTTCCTTTCCTGTACCTGTTCATGAAAGACTACATCTCAACTTGCAAATGTCTTATGAGAATCAGGATTGAATAGTTTATATGCTTTAAACTCTGTGCCATAACCAACTAAGATGCATTTGACTGCCCTAGGGTCTAGTTTCTTTCTATCATCTTTGGGTACATGAGCAAATGCCTTTGACCCAAAGACTCTTAAATTCTTTACTGCTGGTTTAAATCCATATAAGGCTTCAAAAGGGGTTTAATAACTAAAGAATGTAGATGTTGGGGTTGACCCTGAAGGGGACAATAAAATATTAAAATAATAGAAAAAAATAAATTGAAAGAACCTCTTTAGATGTTAAATTGAGAAATGTGTCAAGTGGAATTCATATAGTGAACTTAAACTCGATCAAAAATTTATAGTAACATAATATTGGATTGTCTTTCTTCATGTAGAGTTGTTAGTTAAATGTTGCATTCCATGTGTTTGAAAAAGGTGGTAAATGAGATCCAAAGTTTTATTGTTTTAAAGAATTGCACCTCTAGGATTTTTCAATGTGATTCAGCTTAACTTCAGGGAATGTTCATTCCTTAAGACCATGTCAACCCCACTTTTATTCCAAAAAAGTTCTTTTCAAAATCATATCCATAATTTGGTCGATTTTGGTGATTTGTCACAGCCCTTGGGGAATGGTGATTGTCTTGTTTGATAGAAATTTTATCATTGATGACATTAATATGATTCATGCTATTTTGTAAATTCTAGTCTTTCTATCTCTTTGATATTTTAAAAATATATATGGAAATTTATTTCATGTATGCTAACTATTTGCTAAAATGCCTCAATGGTTGTAGATTTCATGCTTGAAAACCTCTTGTTAAAGTACCTCAATGGTTGTAGATTTCATTCTTGCAAATTATTCGATAAAATCCCACATTGGTTGTAGATTGCATGATTTCAATTTTTTTTTCCAAAAATTCCCCAATGGTTTTCACTTATATGGTTGCAAGATAATTGTAAAGAAAACAAAATATTGCATTTTGTTCCCTAGTGTTCAACGGGACTATTATTTCTCTATAATATTTATGGCTAGGAATGTGGAAAATTTTCTTTCTTAGTTGCATAATTGTTGTTATGTGGAAATTTAGAATGTATACCATTTGTATGACATGTGATGAATTGTCGTTAATGTAGTTTTACAAATTATGGGACCCATGTTAAGGTAAAGTATAGATGCATGTTGTACATATATATTCCTTTGCCTTGATGCCAACATGAAAATGGAAAATGGTGTAAATTACAATATATTTTTAGACATTGAATTATTATTGGATAGAATGGCTATGGAAGTCATTATGGGAATGATGTGATGATGTAATATTTTGTTTTATTATTGAGTTAATGAATACATTGTTTGGAACATTCAGGGACTAGCTCTAGATTTTTAGAAGACTTCTTGTCAACTTATGAAAAGCTATGGGTGGTTAAGTCCAGGATGGACATTCCCTAAATGTCTCCTAAAAATTCTTAGGAGAAAATAATAAAGAGGAAAATATTAACATAATGGGAGTGAATGATTATGTTAATCACTTAGTCGGCGAGAAATCCTAAGTGGGGTGAAATAAAGAAAATCCAAGAGACAAATATGTGCCTTAAGGAAAAATAAAAGAATACTTTTCAAAAAAACTAAAACAAAATGGCCG
This sequence comes from Pinus taeda, assembly GCA_000404065.3. NCBI lineage: Eukaryota > Viridiplantae > Streptophyta > Pinopsida > Pinales > Pinaceae > Pinus > Pinus taeda. Next base: position 4,070 of record APFE031538723.1, on the reverse strand, counting down.
AAGTAAAGGCTGGCAAACCTTTAAGCATGACGCTGCTAAAAATGTGCTAGGAAGAAACCACCAAGGAATCAATGACGTTGTTGATTCTAGTGGAATGTAGATCTTAGCTCGATGGGGAACTGTTGGAGATAGTTCATAGTTGGGTTGAATATGCCCAACCCTTGAATAACTCCAAGACATTAACTATAGCTACATGGAATTATGTCTATATTTTACTATTGATTTCAATATTGTCTAAAAATGTTGGATATTAGAATATACCATAAGTTGCATGTCTCTAATTTTTTGTATGTGCTATAGTTATGAATGCATGATATATTAATTCATCTAAGTGACTCTTTTGACGAAATAAGTAGTGCCTGTAGGTCTATATAAGGCAATGAATGTGTTAGAAAAGAATTATGTATATGCATGCATAGAGGAAATGAATTGAAATATATGACTGAAATAATTCGTATTAGATAAAACAATGACCTATTGAACTTTAAATTCCTCACAGACTATAGAAAAATGGCTGGAAATAAATGCCAGTAGCTTGAATTTGATTGAAATTACATTGGGAGAGAAAAATAGTAATTTACGAACAACACTGGTGGGAAAGAAAGACTGGTGTAACCCATAAATAAAAGGGATCATGGACTTGATACAATATTTTATCATTTTGATGGTGAGAGGGTTGGTGCTCTCTGAGTACTTGCATAAGTATCATGATTAAAGTATCATTTAACATTGCATAAATAATTGATAATGAAAAGTATTTCATTTGATAATCATTATTGATTCTACTTATTAAACATAAAAATACCTCATTTTTAAGGGAATGATTCCATTTTTTTGTATTTTAGATTGTTATATTATGAGTAAAAGTTAAAGTCCCAATAAAAGAAGAATACCAAGGATGATGTTCTCTTTAAGGGGGAAATATGCAATATCCCTAGCGTAATATCCCATAAAAACTCTCGTAAAATGAGGGTTGTTGAATAATTAAATATTATTAATTTCTATATTGATATCACATGATGAATATTCTTATAATTCCTAATTACAAGAATATAACAAGAATTAATTCTTTATTCTTTTTTTAGAATAATTTATATTCTTCTACCTAAGTAAACTATATTTCCAAGTTGGTATATTTTATGAGTTTTAGAAATAATGAGTAACAATTTTAGAAAAACTATGGATAGGTGATATTTTGTCCATAAGGCAAAAATAGATCTACCTCGAAAGGAAAAGCATGAGAGATTTATGGATGATTTATTGAGTGATTGTAGAATTTGGAAGAATATGATTTATGGATAATATATGGAGTGATTTTTGGATTTAGGAAAAAATAGATTTATGGATTGATTTATGGCATGCTTCTATGATTTAGAAAAGCTAATGCATTTTCTCAATTCTACTTGTTGTAAGCCTATGGAAAATTTTGAGAACGAGTGACAAATTACATATAGAATGGAGCCAAGAGATAAGAAGTAGGATTCCAAGCATTCATTAAAAAGTAAGTAACTATGCTATTTAAAAATTATTCTGTTTGTATAGGGTGCATGAAGAAATAAGAATCAAATTTATTTTTCTTGAAAAAATTCATATGATAAAGAGTTGAGATCATTTTATTGGGAAAACCTCTATGGAATTCCACGCATACAGGAGTAAGTGGTTTTATGATTGAATTTTTAAAAGATTTTATGTGTATTGAATTCTTAAAATATTTTCATGGCTAACTAATTGTGTCAATTACATGATTTATTGGAAAATATGGTCCAAATATATCTTTATATGTCCCAAACTATGATAGATGTGTAAAAACACAAATAGGATTTTGTAAATGAGCTTCTCTCTACATAATCCTCTTTCATATTTGAAAAAATCGTTTTCAACCTCTCAAAACCGTGTCCAAAGTTGATGGAAAAAACATAAAATTATGTAATATTTAAATCTGGAAATATGGGTTGCAAAGATTCATTTGAATATTCCTACCATGAAACCTATGTAAAACCTGAGAGAGGTTTTTTTAATGAACTCATTTCCAACAAAAACAGTGAAAATTTCCAATAAAATACCATGGGTTGTGTTATTTAGAATGAATTTTTATTTATGTTATTTCTTGATGAAATGTGACAAACTTGTGTGATGTGTGAAACAATAGGAAAATATTTTGTATTGCATGCATCATAGCTAGTGAGTTAGCTAACTTCTAGAAAAAGAATAAATAGTGTGTTAAATTCCTTCGAAAATAAATATATATATTTGTATGTGAGGAAGTATTTGTTGTGTTAGAACTCCTCAAAAAGAAGAGAAGAGAAAAACAAGTCCTTGTATATATTATGCAATTATATTCCTAGAGAGGAAAATGGGTAAACATATGCTTTATCATGTTAAGATTCTTTTGGAAAATTATTTATAAAAACATATACACTTGCATGCATGAAAAAATATAGTTTTGGTATTGGAATTCTAGTGAAAAGGAAGATCCAATCACATAATATTGATTGTATTAACCTTATTTTTGGTACAATAGTATACATTTGCACAACTAAAAGAATTAGCCATCAGATTTGTTTTATTTTGGGAGAAGATTATGTATAGTTATTGGGTGATATCTTTTGCTAAGATGACCATGTTTCTTTGCATGTATGAAAGAATAAATGTTATGCATTTGATCTCTTTGAAATGAAATGTGTTTATCTTTCCATGTAATATTTAGTTAGCTTCCTTTGCAAATAAATATATGTTTCGCATGCAAGAAGAATAAGCTATCATATTATTTTTTGTTGGAAAGGGAAAGTAATCGCATGCATGAAATTATAACTATTATGTTAACTTTTTTTCAAATATAGCTTACATTTTATACATAGTAGTAACTGTAAATGGCTCTCCCATGGAAAACATGTTTTTGGAAAAGAACATCATTGACATGCATAAGTATAGAATCTATTACATAATCCCTTTGGAAAAGAAAACATAATAGTAGGCACAAAGAAAATTGTTAGTTGGGTTGGTTCTCCTGAAAGCTTGTTATGCATTTGCATGCACAAGAACAATTTCTAGTAAAGTGCATGCAGGATTATGTTAGTGTTTTGTTGGAAAGATGATGTTTGATATTGATTTTCCTGTTACTAATGCATGTGCAGTGATGTTAAAGAATATATTTCATTACAATATGTTTATGATTTATGCATGAACATGAATAGATGTTGAAGTATCACTAATAAATATTGATTATTGGGTAACTAATATTTTATGTTTTATCCGATCAATGATATTAAGTGTTCTTATCACATCAATGACAAGAAAGAATGGTGACTTTTGCAAATGATAATTCACATTTAGCATTGTGGCAGATAAAGATTTGTTGGGCCATGCAGATTTAGTAATGCAAACTATTAAATGATCCACTAATGAAAAGAGTTAGGTTGAAAAGACTTAATGTTCATGACTTCATGGGTAAATGATATCATGATGTTTTTAAAATTATTATTTTTTTGAAATAATTATTTAATAAATATAAATTACAAATATTAATAAATATATAAGTTGCTATATTATTCCCTTTAAAAACTAAAAAGTGCAAACACAAAAATATTTATATAGGTATTTGAAAAAATGTGAAATCTTAATTTCAAATTTTTTGCACTAACATAATATTGAATATAAATTATAATAAATATTAAATTTATTTAACAGAAAAAATACCTAACCAAATTTTAAAATAGAACAAAAACTATAATAAATTCATATTATTTATATAAAATATACTATTTTTTGACATATAAATATAAGAAAAAATAATACTATTTTAAATTTTAATAAAAATAACAATTAAATGTGTAATGATATAAGTCATAGAACTTTAATTTGAATAGTTTGGCAAATAATTTATTTCTTCAATCGTGTGGGTTTATGTTTATTGAGATTTGTCATATCCTATTTGTTAGTGGCATTTATAAGAAGTTGTCTCTCACTTAATATAAATCATATAATAATTCATTATTTTTATTATATTTTGGTTTAATTAGCTTAAGTTTAAGCTAACGCCATACTTACTATATAACCTTTGCTTTTAGTCA
>APFE031538722.1:297959-323901 GCA_000404065.3 Pinus taeda | reverse complement strand
ATGTACTTCAAAAGAGTTTCTGGTGAGTCTAATGAGATACCCAACATCAATGCTCTCTTTCTAAATTCTTGAGTATACTCTTGTACACTTTGCCCTTTCATCTGCCGAAGAGTTTGCCAACTCATCATGGCTTGTTGCATGTAGGCCAATGGATAGAACTGCTTTTTTATTGCAGCAACAAATTCACTCCAGATAGAGATGGTCTTACCATGTCTTTTCATATTAGCTTGGGTTCTACCTTCCCACCAAACCAAGGTAGTGCCTCCTAGGCGTAGGCTTGCCAGTTGAATATTACTTTTGTCTGATTCTATGTATATACCCTGCAATACACATCAATTTGTCTAATCCAATTGTCCAACTTTTCAGCATTTAGCTCTCCATCATAGATAGACAAATCAAATTTAACATCTAGCTTAATCAAAGATGCTTTCTTATTATGCACAGGGCTATTAGGAGGTGTGAGAAAGCTTTCATATTTCCCCTTTCCTTTTGAGTGGTCATGGGAATGAGATTCATCTTCTTCTTTATCTTGTTTAGAACCTGATTAATCTTCATCCTTGTGCTTTCTAAAGTCCCGATACATTTCTTCTCCCATGGACTTTATAGCTAGGAAACTCTTTATGAATTGAGGGTCTGGCCCCATAGAACCTTCCTCTACATTATCTTCTGAGAATAGACTCTCCCAATTTCAGGATTAGTTTCCACCAACTCTCCTTCTCCTAATTTGAGCTTTGATCTAGTGAGCATTCACAGCTAAACCAACACAAGCTTATCTAACCTTACAGCCTAAAGCTTTGCTACCACTTGATCTAATAATCACCCTATGAGTGACATCAGCTGAAGATTTATTAAACAAAAGGTATTACAAACTCATGTGTTGATGTGTGTTCTGTGTTATTTAAGCAATGGATCGATTAGATTGCCAATACAAAGATATTTTAAATGGAAAGATAGCAGAGAAATACAGTAAGCAAACTCAAAGACACAAGAATTTTTAATAAGGAGTTCACCCTATTCTCTAGGGCTACATCTCCAGTCCAGCTTTCAGTGGTGGCGTTGTTTTATTGTGTCTTTAAGCAGAGAATTACAATGCAGGGACTCAATGTGAGTTCTCCTCAAGCAGGTTTGCTTGGCAGGGTGGTTCTTGGATTCCCCAAGCCACTGGAGTACACAAACTCTTCTTCTTCCTACTAGCTCTGCGACCTTCTAGTCTATAGTGGAAAGAGACAAATGTGGTGCTCAGTTCGAACAGATTCCTCTATGGGATGGCTTGAATCTCTCAAGCTCTCTGGTGCTCGATGCTGTCGTTGGTCAGCTCGACCCTCTGTCTCTTTCTGCTTTTGCTTTATTGCCTTCTTCTCTGATTTCTATCTATCAATGTTCAGTCCTCCTCTCGGGTTTTTTTGCTTTGACTGACTCCAACACTCTCTGTGTATTTTGTCTCTATTCATGGCTTTTAGCCATTTGTTCCCATGCCCGTTCGGTTCCTCTTCCACCTTTGTCGATTTGTCTTCTACAGCTGCACTTGGAGTTCCCTTTTCGACGTCATCATGAATGCTCCAGGAGTGGCCACGTGTCTTCCTCTAAATGGTGCCAGCCTGCTTCGTCGGTTCGTTTCTTCAGTTACGTCGTGGATGAAATCTTTCCTCCACCGTGGCAGTCAAACGGATTCCAAATCCTTCTAAAACACTGTGTATTCCTTCGCCAATTCTACTTCTTCCATCAGGCACGATCTTAGATGTCCGAGCTGGGTCCCCCAGATCCAACGTCATACGGACGTCCCACACAGTTGACTTGCTCGACTGATAGTGCACGATCAACAACATTTTTCTCTCACCTCCGCTTGCCACATGTCGATCGATGTATGGAATCACTCCGCTCTCATCCAAAACCTCTTATCGCTTGAGGTTGCCCCGATCAATACCGCTAGTTTCCAGAGTGCAGGTCCTGCCTTTGTATGTTTAGCGCTTTTTGCCTTTTTTGGCCACATTTCTCTAGTCCTCCATGCGTTTGTGTTCTCAGGCTTCCCCCATTTCAGCCCTATTTTCCCAACGATGCACGATTAGTGCTAATCACAAATCAAAAACCTCCTTATTTTCCTGATCCAGGGCTCCCAAGGGCTAATTCGGCCTCCCACACAGTCTCCATGGGCCTCGGTCAGCATGCTTTGACCGAGGTCCTCGTTGCTCCACGTTGGCTGCCATTCCACTGGTTCAGGTTGTTTTTTATCGTTGTTTTGGAATTCTTTAATGTTTTGTCCTAGCCTGATACAGTCATTTTTTTTTGACAGTTCTTTATGGATCCAATTCGGATCAATGTCAATGAGCGTGTGCATGCAATTCAACCCATTCAACACACTCACCAAGGTGAAGGCAAGAAGCAAGTCCAACTAGGGTTGAACATGTACTTTGGCAAGTTGATGCGCATGAACACCAGCACACACTTGAAGATCAGCATGGACATTATGCATCAGTGTGTTATCGATTCAACCGTACCCAAGAAGGCCATGCACATTTTAGCAGACGAGTTGGATGAAGGGGCCGATTCAATGCATCGGTTGCAACGCATGCAAGAGTTCGCTTCAGCAAGATGTCACCATGAGGTGCATGCACACCATCATGGACGACCAAGATTGGCATCAACTCACCACCTTCACCATCACAAAAATGTCAAAGAGTTGGTCTCATCATAGCAAACCAAGTATCAATGATGTCTTGCAAGGCTTGCTCCAGCCATGTTGTCTCACATGAGTACATGTGCATTGTAATGTTGAGTCATGTCAAGTGTAAGCCAAGTGTCAATGGTTGGATGTAACAATCATAGAGTAGGTGAAGAGTCATGAGGGTAGTTGAACTGTCACAAAGGGGAATGTCAAGGCTCACCCCACCCTTTCGTATAAATAGTCCCTCATAACTCATTGTAGAAGCTTTTGGTCATCCAAGATTCTGAGAAAACTACCTTGGATAAAGCTTGGACAATATAGTAATGCGCCTTGGCTTCTCCACTGCATGGAGCTAGTTCATCTCTTTGGAGGAACAGGTGGATGTGGCTGCCACATTCCACTGTTGGGGCTAGCAGGTTTCATGGATGTATTGTATGATTGGAACTTACACTTTATATAATAAGAACCAACACATTTTCATGCATATGTTGTTATTGTAGTTGGACTGCTCTGGTTGCCTTAATGATATATGTTGTTTAACTTATGTATTTGTGTATGAACTGATTCACATACAATTATATGAATCTTGTTGCAAATGTGTTATATATGCTATTAATGTTGTCATCATCTGTGTCGACTGCTCTGCTAAACACCAGACTGACCTTTCACATGAACCTTGTTGTAACAACTGTTGCACTCATTCAGAATGATCTATAAGTGTTGTACATGTTATCTTACCTTGTATGTTGTGACTACCGCATCCAAGTGGACTATTCCACCAGAAGCTATGTATGTCCTTTTGTGTTGAGTGTTCCTAGCTGAGGTGGGACTGATCCTTTTCAACCTGGAACTCACCTTCACCCTTTTTCTCCCCCTTATGTATTAGAACCTCTCATGCATCTTCCTTGACTCACTGCAACATTGACACCCTTGCTACTGACAATGTTATCTTACTTTCCTTTGTGCGACATCGCGGTCAAGGAATTACCTTATGACCCACTACTGGGACTCCTACACCAAACGGTCTGAGGTCTAATTGGGACTTCTTACCAAGGAGATCCCCTTGACATGTTGGCAGGTCCAACATCGTCAAAAGAATCCTACTTATGTACAGAGATTAAATTCACCTAAGTGAGTTCAACCCTCCAATGGAGCCAATCCAACATTTGGGTGTTGAACCTAATGCCTCCCTGTTGCTGAAATTTAAAAATCAAAACAAGCATGCACCACAAAAAGTCTTCTAATAAAAAACTTTATACATGCTCTAGAAACACCCTTTGTGGATGACCTAATAATGTCGCCATGTAGTTAGCTACAGGGTCATAGAACTGACGAGAGAAAATTGCGGCTACCTCATTTTCCTGAAAATTTTGTTGACCAATATCTTCTTGGTTAGGGTAGCCACAAATATTGTTCAACTCCTCAACTTTATATTTTTCAAGAAAAACTTGTTGTTGATCTTTTTCTACCCATTTTTCAATTGCCTAACCCTCTTGGAAACTTGTAATTGATTCTTCATTCTCTGAACTATAAGAGTCATATATTGGAGAACCTACTAAGAATTCCTGGCAGAAATATTTCTGCAACATGCAGTCACAGAATCTACTTGGTCCTTCAACTTTGGGCTCTTCTTGAAAAATTTGTTGTTGGAAGCCTTCTACCCACTTGTTTGTAAGTAGATCCATTTGACAATTTGTAACCACCTCATCCTCTGAGTCGTATGAATCATAAATTGGAGGAGGTTCTTGAAAGTTAGGATGATCAAATAGAGATTTAGACAGTGGAGTCACCAGGATGTTTGCCATAAAAGTGAAACAATGGAGTCACCAAGGTGAGAGATCTTCAACCCATACTTCCTTTGTTCACCTAACAAAGGGAATGTAAAGATTTTTCATACCTAGGGAAAAATATTCTAATCCATTCCTTGGAAACGATGCCAGAAAGATGCAGTCTCTTTTTCTAGCACCTATAGCACAAGTGCTTCAAGAGATATAGAAAGCTTCCTAAAGACAACGACTGGGTTGATTGTAGACCAGTGCCTAGGACATCTTAAAAAGAGGAGTGCATGGAATATTATCAATGGGGGATTTCTTTTGCACTCCAATTTTCATGTAGTTTAACAAGAGAATAAAAGGGGGCTTGGTTCAATAGCCTTTCATCAAGGTGAACTCAAGTAGATACATGGATCCAAATGCAGAGGGTGAATCGGGCTAATCTCAAGGAGAAATGAATGGTTCCGGTGGCTAACACACAACAACAGGAATTCTTAATATTGGCATTGTAGTAACATGAAGAGGAGGAAAGAAAGGAGGGTATTCAATGCATAGGCCTGTAAACAAAACAGAATCCTAAGCAATAATATTCTGACAGAAGTATAGAAGATTGAAGAGGTGGAATGGAAGAAACAGTGGAGCTCTAGTCAAGGTTTCATGTCATATACCTCATGGGTACATTTATCGCCAAAAGAATAAGTAAATTTGTGCACATTATAGGTACATAAGTAAATATGTAGCTAACACAGGTATTATTACTACTTAGTAACAAATATACAATCATGAACGACGATGAAACCTGCAACTACATTACACTATTTTAGAGGGAGAAAAACACATGTGAAGTGATAAACAAAGGAGAAAACATATTGCACATTTCTATGATATGAATCAACATAATAGCTTCATTAATCCTCGAGTCCCAATCACTAGTCCATTACATTTACCAAGATATCACTCAAGTCCTTCATGAACAGGAAAGTAGAACCAAAAGTGGAATCACCGAATTTGGATCACTTGGGTACAAAATTCCGGAACCTCTATTAAGTGTTTCTTCCCCCTATTTATACAGAGAAGGGGGGATTTGAATCAACATTTACAAAATATCTTAGTCAAGGGCCAGCTATCGAATTGACTAGTTTTCTTGGCCTGCGATAGCTTTGCTGCTCAAAATGATTCTAAAGGATTTGATTCATTTCTTGAAAATACATAGAAATTACAAAAATAAACACAAATAATAAAAACTAAAAAATGACTGAGGAAAATATCCTTTTGTTGTTCATGTGAAGGCTCTTGATCAGGACACGTCTCTGCCATAATGTGCTCCTCCTGCTACTTGGCTGGTTCATGTCGCTTTCGCCTTAACTACGTGACTTCACCACTCTCTAGAGTTGGTAGTGATCAACTGTGTTTGCCTGTATAGAGTAGAAGTGGAGATTGACTTGGAAATCCTTCATTGTGTATATGAGCAGAGCTTCATGTTGATCCATTAAGTCTTCCTAAGTCCCATACCTCCATTTACTCTCAAAAGACGTGCAATGAAGCAGTCGAATTCATTTCTGCGGACCATGTAGTCCTTGGTTACTTGTTGTAGGGGCTTCCACAGGATTAGCCCATATCGATTTGCAACTACTCCATGCATGCATTCAATGCCTCAGCGGCTGAGCCATCTGCCTTCAAATCCGTGTACCATACTATTGGGGCATTGTTGTATTGGGACTTTTGTTGTTAAAACATTATGGAACAACGAGCTCTAGTGTCCCTTAGCCCCCTTTGGTTTAGCTCCTTTTTTCATTTCCTCTCATATGACCGGAGGCTATGACCGGGTGCTTATCCCTAAGGTGCTAGGGTCTTTAGACTCTTGTCTGGGGGCCTTTTTCCCTTTATAAGTACTTTGTGGTTGGTTTCCTTAAGTCTTCACAACTTGCACCCTTTATCGGAGCTCCTCTACATCAGAGGTTTCCAGTCAAGACTTTTACATTGGAGCCACGACGTGCTTGTAATCTTCGATTGTGATAGTCCTTTAGTGCTCAGCCTTCAGCTCTACCTTTGGTTTTTATGTCTTTGTGACCATGGACCAACCCCCACATCAGAGCCCCTTTATCGCACTTTCCCATGTGTGCATTGCATTACAAAGTGCCTAAGCCTCAGCCTATGATTCGTGATTGCTGATGTGACATCATCAATGCCACATGTAGCTTCCTAAGTGGTGACATGTGTCACCTAGATATGCTCCCATAGGACCCCTGAAAATGCCAGATCAGTATGCCACATGTCCTCCGTACTGCCACGTCATGATGACGTCAGCTACCCCATGTCCCTTATCGTAAGCAATCTTACGTTGCCACTCGTCCCATTGGAGGAGAGAGAAGAGGCCTGCCCTTTTCTAGTTTTGCAATTGATTTCCTTTGTTAAATTGGTTTTGACCCTCTCGGCGCTTTGACACCATCAACATTATTTTCCTGTAATTTCTTCATAGTGGCCTTTTCTAGATCGTCGGGACCTTCGATCTCTGATTTGCGATATCGAAGATTATTCCATTGCTGGTCCTCTGACATTTGAAATCGCCGATATGCGAGATCATTGGAACCTCTGATATGAATTGTATAGTATGCCTTGGACCTTCGATCAATGATGTGCGGCGCTGCTTGATCCTCCAATATGTAATTTGTGATATGCTCCCAGACCTACTTTATGCTCTTCTCCTTCATTTTAAAGGCAACAAAAACCATCAGAATTCAATAGGCCATATCTTCTAATCCAGAAATTCATTTTTGGACCTCCACATACTGTTATAAAGCTTGTTCTGAGTACTATGCAATGGAGGGGGTCCGATTTAGCTTTGAGTGCTTCTATGATTTGGGAGATGATTGAAATAGTTTCTCCCCTTTTGCGCCCTTTTGACAGCTGAAATTTTTTTTTGCAGAGGGTGAGAACAACTTCCATCCTTCTTATGACCATCATCATTCATAAAAATTTCTTTATCATTATTATCATATCAACTTTACTTATGAAAATCTTCACTATATTGAAGATTATGTACCTACACAGCTTAGATAGCATGTACAAAGAAATCTATATAGAAGCATGAAGTCAATTATGTAATAATCATACAATAATGGAAGCATTAGATATTAGACATCAAATACCTAAACTTAGTTAGGTTCACAAACAAAAAGGAACATATACTTTTATATTTCAACTATATACTAGGGTTTTGTCATAAACCCTAGATTTTCATCATCAAGAATTCCAACTCCTCAATCAAGATAACAAACTTCATTATATCTAAGGGTTCAATATTTCTTCCAAAGGTATGACATACCCTATTACAAAATATTGCAAACCCTAGAAGCAAAACAAATATAGTTCTACAATGTATCTAACAACTTTAGAACTCATATTTTAGACTTTCACTAGGATTTAGTGCAAGATCCTAGATTTCATACATGAGCCATTAAGCTTCAACAATCAAACATCAATCATAGCCCAATTTCATATTTCAACAATCTTAGATTATCTGTTAGGTCCCTCTAATACTAGTTATTCCCCCATTACTATTGTCATTGTATCCCTTATTGTTATTGTTCTGCCCCTATTGTCCCCATATTGTTAATATTGTGTCGCATAGAAACCCATCATTATTATTGTTGTGCCCTTATATTATTATTGTTATGTTGGCTTTGATTATATTGTGACCCCTTCGACTCCTATATAGAAAGGAGGTTTTCTCATTTATATCATCCAAGAATTTTTCAATTGTGTAATGTAAAGGAGGTTCCCCCTTGAAGAGGTTGATTTCGAAGTTGTTGATCTATCTTTTCTTCTATTTTGAGAGCTGGTTACATAACATTTGGTATCATAGCTTTGGATTTTAGGGTTTCACTGCTCCAAACATGTCATTGTGCAATTTCCGCTATAATTTTTTTCTACAACCCTTCAGAAGTTGAAATTAAAACCCATTTGAGCCAAAATCCGATGAACCTTGGGTCCCTATTTCAGATCTTTTCTCACTATATTTTATGAGATAGGATTCAAGGAAGTTTGGGTTTTTTCAAGCTCTTGGATTATATATCAAACAGGTGACCTGGGGAAAATCGTCGTAACTTTCTCTCTGAGCATCAAATTGGAATTTCGTAACAATTTACAAAAAGAGGACAGCCTGTAGTATTTTGTGCATTGGTTTCAGGGCCTAAGGTCTAAACAATGACATGTGGTACTTCATACAAGTTGTCTCTATTGAACCAGTATATAATTAGGTCATTGTGGGAGATTTGGCATGACTCTCTCTTGGAGAACCCAAGCTTGATCAGACTTGTGGGGTTGGAAAGAGAACTCACAGGTCTACCGCAAGACACAGTTTCAGACCTTGGATATTTGAAATTATAGATATACAACAGATTCAATATCGAGCTCCTACAAAGTGAAAAAAGGTGTGTAGTTTTTTTAAACGTTTGCATAAGTTTGGTTTGAAAAATTAGTTTGAAGTAATTCAAAGGGAATAGTGAAGCATAATTATCATTAATTGATGCCTCGAAGAAAGAAAATGGAAACACCTATTAAGAAACCTAAAATTTCTATCATGATTCATTAAGAAGAGGAAGAAATGAAACATGATATATCAAAATTACGAGACCAAGAGCAACAAAATTGACTCTCACAAAAAGTAACAGAAGCTAAGATGGATGACATGGAAGCTAATATGGATGGTTTAAACAAAGGCGTGGAAGCCAAGATGGATGGTTTAAAGAAAGGTGTGGAAGCTAAGATGAACGATACGGAAGCTAAGATGGATGGTATAGAAGAAAAAAGTAAAGGAAACATGGAAACTTTGAAGATAGATTTGACAAAGTTGCTACAAGAAATGCTTACTAATGGTGAAAAGGTAGTAAAGGAAACTCATGATGAGAACAAAATAAATGTTAATCCTAATTTCATAGGCTATAACATTGGATTGAAGACCCACTGTATTCCAAAGATCAATATGAGAAAGTTTGATGGCAAGGATCCTGTAACAAGGATACTACAAATGGAGCAATATTTCAATCTCCATAATGTGCAAAACACAACAAAGGTACACATTGCAATTTTAAATTTGGAACCAAATCAGTTTGTATGGCATCAATGGCTTTTCTCTCATAAACAAATTGTCACTTTGGCAATTTTTACGGAAGAAATGATAGTACATTATGAGGATACAAAAAGCAACACTTTTTTAGCCAATTGATAAATCTCAAACAAAAGGGTTCAATGATGAAGTACATTGAGGACTTCCAAAAATAGAATATAAAGGTAAAATATATTCTAGAGGAGCATAGGATTGATGTGTTCATAGGGACATTAAAGGATAACATCCAACACGAGGTTCACCTTTGGGAACCAAATTAATTGGAGAAGGCATTCAGGTTGGCAAGAAAAATGGAAAGCAAAATTATGGCAACAAGGAATCCTACCACTCACAACTATAAATATGGAAGTGTTGTTTCCCCTAGCCTTCCACAACCTACAAGGTTGACACCACAACAATTGGAAGAAAAAAGAGCAAAAGGGCTTTGTTACAGTTGCGATACAAAATACAGTAAAGCTCATAAGTGTGCTTAGAAGAAATTATTTTACATAGATTGTGTAGAGGAGGAGGAAATTGAACAAGAAATATCAAAAGAAGAGGATATACACCAAGAACAAACCCTAGAAAAAGAAGAAATGAATCTGACAATATCTTGTAATGCATTGGCCAGAATTACCACTCCTCAAACTATCAGGATAGAAGGACATATAAAGAAGAAAAAGGTAATAGTGTTGATTGATTCAAGTAGTACCCATAATTTTATTCATTGTAATATATCCAAGGAATTGAATTGCTTCCTATATCCAACACCAAAGTGTCAAGTGATGGTTGCAAGTGGAGGAACCATAAATTTCTCTGGGAAGTTCCATAATATCAAACTAGCAATGGGAGAATATGTATTGAATAGCCCAATGATTTCCATTCCAATGGGTGGTGTTGATGTTTTACTAGGAGTCCGATGGCTACAATCCTTAGATACAATAGCTTTTAATTTTCAATAACTTTTCATGATTTTTTTTCAAAAGGAAAGGAAGTTGAATTAAGGGGTATCGCAGGGAAACTGGGAAAAATAATAAGCTCTAACAGAATGACAAATATTCTAAATAAATAAAAACGAGGCGTAATTGCATAATTATGTTCACTAGAGGTTCCCACATCAAAATCATCTATTTCTCCAGATCTCCAAAAAGTCTTTGACAATCATTCCAAGGTATTTGAGACTCCCAAAGGCCTCCCACCTATTCATGATCATGATCATGCTATTCATTTGATTCCAGGAAGTGTTCCTCCAAACATCAGGCCTTACAGATATCCCAATGCCCAAAAGAGTGAAATTGAATGTATGGTTACAGAAATGTTAGAGGCTAGTATAATTCAACCTAGTCAAAGTTCTTTCTATGCTCTCGTAGTATTGGTGCAAAAGAAGGATGGATCATGGAGCATGTGTCCGGATTATAGGGAGTTCAACAAGATCACTATTAAAGATAAATTTCCCATTCCTACCATTGATGAATTATTGGACGAATTGCATGGATTAATTTACTTCACCAAGTTGGATCTTCGTTTAGGATATCATCAAATCAAAATGAATATTGAAGACAGTCTGAAAATAGCATTTAGAACTCATGAGGGTCTTTATGAATTTTTGGTCATGCCTTTTTGCTTTACCAATGCACCTTCTACATTTCAAGGTTTGATGAATTCCATTTTCAAACCCTTTCTTAGAAAAATTGTGTTAGTATTTTTTGATGATATACTAATCTACATCAAGTCTTGGAAGGATCATGTTCAACATGTTGACATGGTGCTCAAACTATTGGAGGAGAAACAATTATATGAAAAAAGCTCAAAATGTTTCTTTGGAGTACAAGAGGTGGAATATATCTCATGAAGGTGTTAAGGTAGACCCTAGAAAATTTAAAGCCATCAAGAAATGGAAAATCCCCACATCCATAAAGCATCTGCTAGGATTTCTTGGGTTGACAGGGTATTATTGCAAGTTTGTTAATAATCATGGGAGAATAGTAGCACCTCTAACAACATTATTGAAGAAAGATGAATTTTCATGGACTCCAAAAGAAACGAAGGCCTTTGAACATCTTAAAGAGGCAATGTGCCAAGCATCGGTCTTAGCTACGTCGGACTTCATAAAAACCTTTATTGTGGATTGTGATGCCTCAGTAAATGGAATTGGTGTTGTTTTAATGCAAGAAGAATGATCCATTTCTTTCGAAATTCGTCCAATCAAAGGAAAGTATTTACGCAAAGCTATTTATGAGAAGGAAATGTTGGCAATACTACATGCACTTAAGAAATGGCGACTCTACCTAATGGGAAGACAATTCAAGGTAGAAATGGATCATGATAGTCTTAAATACTTTTTAGAAAAAATATTATCTTCAGAAGAGTAGAAAAATGGGTCACAAAGATGTTGGCTTATCACTTTGAAATCATCTACAATTAAGGGAAGCAAAATGTTGTGGCATATGCACTCTCAAGAAAGGATGAGGATGTGGAAGCATTGTTTTGTGCCATTTCTATTATCCAACCAGATTGGATAAATGAAGCAAGGGATGAATGGAAGAATGACAAAGAAGTGTGGGCACTCATTCAAAAGTTACAACAAGATCCTAGTACATCTGATAAATTTAGCAGGAAAAATGATTCGTTATAGTACAAAGATCACTTATACCTATGTAAGAATTCCCAACTCAAACAAAATATTCTTATGTAATTGCACACCTCTCACTTAGGAGGGCACTCAGGATTTTTAAAAACTTATCACAGGGTTAAGAAGGAATTTTTTTGGGATGGCCTTAAATCGTATATTCAAAAGCTTGTGGCGGAATGTTTGGTTTTCCAACAAAATAAAGTTGAAACAATTAAGACCCCAAGTCTATTACAACCTTTATCTATTCCAATCCAACATTGGGAGGAGGTTTCAATGGATTTTATCACAGGTTTACCCAAGTCCAAAGGAAAGAGTCTCATCATGGTGGTAGATGACAGACTTACCAAGTATGCACACTTTTGTGCATTATCTCATCCATTTAAAGCTAGTACAATTTTTACTACATTTATGGAAACAATTCAAAATCTACATGGAAACCCAAAGATTATTATAAGCGATAGAGATCCCATTTTCACTGGAAATTTTTGAACATAACTATTTTCTTGTCTTGGCACTTAGTTAGCTCATATCTCATCTTATCATCCTCAATCTGATTGGAAAACTAAGATAGTAAACAAATGTTTGGAAGGATATATTCGTTGCTTTGTATCTGATAAATAGACACAATGGTTCAAATGGTTGCCTCTAGCTGAATGGTGGTATAACACTTCCTTCCATACTACAGCAAAAGTGACCCCATTTTTGGCACTTTTCTAGATATCATCCTCTTTCCATCACATCATATTTAAGAGAAAATTCTAAGGTTCAAGTAATGGAAGATCACATCAAGCATCAACAACAAGTTCTCCAACTCTTAAAGGATAACCTCACTTTGGCACATAATAGAATGAAACAACATGCAGATCAACATCGCAACGAAAGAAGTTTTGATGTAGGTGATTTGGTATTCCTATGACTACAACCATATAAATAAATTATCACCAAAGTATTATGGTTTGTAAAGGTGTTGCAAAATATTGGTATTATGGCATACAAATTGGAGCTTCCTGCAACTTCCCGAGTGCACACAGTTTTCCTTGTTTCATGCTTAAATAAGGTTATAGGTGACAAGCTCCCAATTCAAACAATATTGCTAGAACTTGACGAGGAAGGAATAATCATATTGGAACCTAAAGTAGTCACAAAAACAAGAACTTAACAACTACGAAATCGATCAATTTCGGAGTATCTCATCAAGTGGAAGAACTTATCCACTAAAGATTCCACATGGGAGGATGAGAATTTTATACATAAAGCATCCATAACTACTCAAGCATTGAGGACAACACTTTTTTGAAGGAGAGGAGCATGTTAGGTCCCTATAATACTAGTGATTCCCCCATTACTATTGTAATTGTAGCCCTTCTTGTTATTGTTGTGCCCCTATTGTCCCCATATTGTTATTATTGTGCCCCATAGAAGCCCACTATTATTATTGTTTTGCCCTTATATTATTATTTTTATGGCCGCTTTTATTATATTGTGACACCTTAGACTGCTATATATAGAAAGGAGGTTTTTTCATTTGTATCATCCAAGAATTGTTCATTTGTGTAATGTAAAGTAGGATGCCCCCTTGAAGAGGCTGTTTTTGAAGTTGTTGATCTATCTTTCTTGTATTTTGAGAGCTAGTTACATAACGTTATCACATTAGTCATCACATATTAGAGAATTCAGCTTCTACAAAAGTTCAGTTACAAAACTCTATAATTCACAGATATTATCATCCTATAGAATGAAACTTCGACTAGGGCTTAATTCCAAACCCTAGGATTCACGACCATCAACAATTAGGTCAACACATATATCTAGGATTCCATCATCATGCAAAAACATATCATAACATGTGTCAGTCAAACATAATGACACAAATATCAATATATTAAAGTTAGACATATAACAAACTTGATCAAACTATGGTTTAGATCGAATAAACACACATATACCTAGGATTTCATTCCTAGGACATTATCTAAAATAAGGGTCTTGCTTATACACCCTACAAACCCCTAAAGATCTAGGGTTTCAACACATAACACAAAAAACTCTAATTTATCAATACTTCAAACATTTGGGATTTTAGCCATCACCATTCAACCATAACAAATTAAGTATTTCACAACCATACTAAAACCCAAACATGAAATCAAACATCAAGAATAACATTTTCTTTAACTTCACCAAAAACCCTAAGTAGGCTAGGGTTCCACACATTCTTATCGGCATACCCTTAAGTTATGGCTTTTACAAAGAACCTTTCTAGTTTTCCACAAGAATAATCAAATATATGAGGAGGTAGATTTATTTAATGATGGATCACCCAATAAAGAATCTTTATGATTCAAGAGAGCTAGACACAATAATTTTAGTAATAGTTTATCAAGAATGAATATCATGAAGAGAGAAAAAAGGTATAGTTTCAGGCATACCTTTGTTTCTTAACAAACCTTGTAATTCCAATGCTTTTTCTTGTGAAGCTTTCTTCCATGTTCCTTGAGGATTCAACTAGCTTTTCCTAAACAAGGAAAATATGAATAGAAATGCGATTAGTATTTAATGCAAGCAAGACTAGATATGTAAGGAAAACTAAAAATGAAAAGGTAATAAGATACTTATCTTTGGAAGTTGTTGTGGGCTCCCTCCAAGCTTGAGGGATACTTATAACCTTATAAAATAAAATAAAAAACGTTTTTAAAAAATATGTTAAACTTACAAATACTAGAAATCAAACAATGAAATAACTAAAGCTTAGTGAAAAGGACTTTGTAGTGTAAGTCCCTTATATACAGTTCTTCGGCTTTATTATTCTTTGGAGATCATTCTTCAACAACATTATCTTGGTCCCTTTTCTTTTTCTTGTTCTTTGGATTGTTAGGAAAATTACTTCTATAGTGACCCATTTTATGACATTAGCAACATTCTATTTAGGATATATCTACCTTCCTTCTTGGCCCTTTTGACTTTTTGAAGTTTCCTTTCTTGTGAGAGGCAGAGTATGCATTTGAAACCTTTTCTTCTTCATTGTTGGATACTAATGAGATTCTCATCTCTTCTTGGTTACAAGAATTCCATAATTGTTTGAATGTGGGACTTTATTTCCAGTTGTTGAGACCTGAAGCAAAAGAACTCCAAGTAGGTGGAAATCCCAATAATGCAGTAATCACTAGCTCTCTTTTTTAAGACAATCTCATCTATGGCTTGAATGTCATCTCTAATTCTATATATCCTTACAAATAAGGAATCCATAGTGACATCTTTTGTCATTTTTGTATTCCTTATTTCATTCTTCAATCTTGTTACTTGTCCAATGTTCTTGATAAAGAACAATTTTGATAAGGCTTCATATATTTCTTAAGCATGGTCTATGTTGGAAATATATGGGACAATATTTTCCTTTATACTTTCTACCATTAGTGTAATAGCAAATATCTCTAACTCTCTAAACTTCATTTTATCTGTATCACTAGACACTTCGGTAGGTTTCTTCACTTTTCCTTTGACCAAATCCAAGACTTTGTTCTTTTCAAGAATGAGGTCAATTCTCTTCTTCCATGCTCTATAATTTTATGCTCCTTCCAATTGTTCTCACCCTTTATTGTGTTAGACATTGTCATTGAAGGTAGTAATATTCTTTATAAGATCTCCTTATATGATCCCATGCTCAATCATTTTGAGATTTCTTAGACTCCTTTCAGTAGATCCTCAACCTGCCTTTTTCCTTCTTCACCTTAGCTCTGATACCATGTTAGAAAATCAGAAAGGTATAAAGATTTTCTTATATAGATAATTACTTGTGATTATTTTATCTTTATGTTCTTATTTTATCTTTTAGTTCATTAATCAATTACCAAAACAATAGCACAAAGACACTAGATGTAAGTGAATAGCTAGGGAGAAACCCCTATCTAGGGCAAAACCCAGTAAAAAATTCTTCCTTCAATATTTTTAACAATATAATCCAAGACTCTTGACCTACACAAAGACTTCCTCCAAACCAAGTCATCCCTCTCTTCCTTCTTGTAGATGATAACCCTTCAATAGCAACTTCAACCTAGCAGTAGCAACTTGCAATAGCAGCTTCAACCTAGCAACTGGAAGCAACGGCAGCAACAACAACTTCGACCTGACAAGAGAGACTTTGATCTCCTAGAGGAATCCACTCGAGTGAGAGATAGATGGCCCAAAAATTTGATTTTGATATCTTCTTCCTTCCTTCCAAATTTCACACCTTTTCCAACTCTTTTCCAACTTCACACTTCGCAGCTTCTTTCTTCTAGATATCGAACTTGTGAGAGAGAATTGAATGCTCAAAACGAATTCGAACTACCCTGTATATATAGCCGTCTAGTGATGTAAAATTTTCTTTCTTGAAGCCGACTTGATCTCCTTGAGGCCGACTTGGTGTGGAGGGGACACATAGCATATTTGACTCAATATTAATTCTTTTTACATGATTCAAAATCCCAAGAAGGGTCTCTTTTAATGGACAATGACTCTAATGACTTAGAATAAATCCTAGAAGTCCTCAATGCAGACTTTGAACTAAAATATGATGACCCAAGCATGAAACACATGCTTTAATAAGTCATAATAATAATAATAATATTTTCTTCATTATTTTGATAAATATATTTTATTGTGACTCAAATGCATTTATGAAGACCAAACCTAGTTACATATTTCAACAGGAATCATCCTGAAATTTTATTACTTCTCCAAGAAAATCTTGTACATTACAAAAAATAAAAATCACTCTAAGGCCAAAAATCGGAACCCCAAAATTGGTCCCTTGATGTCTTTTTAAAAAAATTATTACATTGAAAACAATTACAAAATTGTCATCTGTCAAAACTACTTCTTACCTATTCGGTCCTCATGAAAATTGAAAGACCTAACAATTTCTAATTTTGAAATTATAAAAATGAATTATTTTGCAAAATTGAAAATAAGTAAACATAATCATTCAATGACTTGGGAATCTTGTGTAGCTTCAGGATTACTTAATGAGACTTTGGGCTCCATCACTCGAACCCTTACTGGTGTAATCAAACTCTTATAATTCTTCAACAGATTCAAATCAGGAATTGGGCAATGCATCATTATATTGTAAGTCATTCTTAAATTGGTTATCTTGGTGTATGTTGGCTTCTCAGTGAAAAATCCCTTGACAAGCCATAGCAACAGGAAATCCCTTTGTAAATAATTTACTATTGTTTCTCCTTTTAAAATTTTTGTTCTCTCATGAGAAGCATTAATCTTACTTTTTGTCTCTACCAACAGTGTTTCATATTTTTCCCAAGGAAGGAGGTTTCCTTGTTGATACCAACATGAAGGAAACCTTGCTCGAACACTTTTGTCAAAATTAGAATTAAATTTTTTCCACTGATCCTATGACTTCCAACATCTTTCCCTCTACCTGCTTCTTGTACAGGTTTTTCTGCACCATCTTGGTGATCTCTGACACCACATTAGTTTTGTCTATAATATTTTCTGCCCTCACTTCCTATGAAGATTTGACATTCAAATAGTCAATCATATTTTTAGCCAATTGTGCACTTTCCGAAGATTCATTTTTATTAGTATAAATAATGGGTTCATTGGCCCTAATTATTGCCTTTTCTTCAGCCATGACCACCATATTATTCCAAATT
This sequence comes from Pinus taeda, assembly GCA_000404065.3. Taxonomy (NCBI): domain Eukaryota; kingdom Viridiplantae; phylum Streptophyta; class Pinopsida; order Pinales; family Pinaceae; genus Pinus; species Pinus taeda. Next base: position 306,077 of record APFE031538722.1, on the reverse strand, counting down.
GTTTTGACCTATTGAATAATTCCATTCCAAATGATCTCTCTTGCTTGAATAAGAGACATATTTCTATTTAGTTTTTCTTTAACTTCATCACATGTTGACTGGTAATTCTTGTGATCTTAAGTTGCATTCTCTCTAGTCATATTTATTTGTCTCTCCTTGTGCCTTAATTAATCCTTTGTATTATCTATACTTTTATGTAGTTTCTTCAACTCATCCTCAGAAATTTTCAACTCTGCCATGACTCTGGTGAGTTTCTCAGCAGGGTCTTCTGAGTCTGGTTGCACCACAATTGTGCAGACATGTTTTTTATTCTATGTTGTAAATATGCATTAAGCTCCTTACGAGTTGCTACCTCCTTATTTCTTTCCACTAGCTCATGAGTTAAAATCTCCTTTTCTTTCTCAACTTGAGCCAACTCTAGAGCTTGAACATGTTCTGTGGTAGTAAACTTCAATTTTTTTCTTAAGGACTAAATCTCATGTTCTACACTCTGGATCAAGGCTTGAACAACTTCCTTATCCTCTGGATTTAGCCCAAGCTTAATTATTAACTTTTTAAATTCTTCATTTTGAGTATGAAGGGTTCGAGAATTAACCCTTTCCAACTTCAACAAATCTATTTATTTTCCCAATAAATCCTTTGTTTTACTTGCAACCAATGATGATTTGCTGAGATCATTGTATATTAACTACCCTATCTACTTATGAAATTTTATCTTGTCTGGAAATGGAATATATTTTTTGTTCATAGATAAATTGATTGTCCTAAAATTAGCCCCATAATAAATTGATTAAGAAACAAGATGAGTAAAGGAAAATATCAATTGGTTCCTTTCCAGATCCATTGTTCAAAGAAGTCTAGTTTGATAACCAAGATGGATTGATATTCCAATTGGGTGATAGAATTGGCCTTTAACTTATTGTTTCTTTCTTCAATATGTTCATAAGTATCCTTTAAAACATTCAAGGAAGTATGTTCTTCTTCACCTAGAATTGGAGATGATGGTGCACATTTCATCCCCCCAATTGTATTTGAAAACCAACTTCACTGGAAGGTCTTGCCATGAGTTGTTCAAATTCTATTTCACCTCCTTTTATTCTTGCCTTTTTACTACTCTAATAAATTTCTCCCTGAATATCAATGATATCAGCAACACCTCTTTTCAATCCCTTTTCATTGGGGAGGGGAGTTTCTACCTCCATGCTTTCTTGTGACTCAACTAAGACACCATTTTCCAATTTCTCAAGTTTGGGCTTTGGTTCATGGGTATAATGGGCATAAGATATCTCTAATATTCTCTTTTAAATGATCTGATGTGGATCATAGCACCATTTTTATCCCTATTGAAAATTCATTACTTGCAGCAATTTCTCAACCTCCATTGTTCCTTGTGTATTATTTACAATAAATGGGCCAATAGTCCTCGGTAACTTGAATAAAATTCCTTTCCTAGATGGGACAAAGTGTATCTTATACACATTCAGGCTTTTCCTAATGAATTCTAATGAAAATATCCTCATAGACACAAAATAAGGAAGCCTGCATGGTGAAATTTTTGCTCCACACGATCTGATTTCTACATATTACTCAAATAAAAACTAGTCTCCAACCTTCATATCTTTGCTCATTTGTAAAAGAGATTGAGCCTATGGTAAAATTCTGGGAGGGGCATAATTATTGATAATTTTATACACAATTGACATGAATCACAATTATTTGTAAAACAAGCCTGACACACTTGGAAAAATAAGCTATGGGAAATTGTGTTGACTCTGAAGGCATGATTGAATTCGGAGGGAAAATATGTCTGTACAATTCATTTCTATCCTCTACTAGCATATTTTGATAAACAAACTGTAGGGTTTCATCAAAAGATGTGGTATAGTTATCTGATTGAGGAAAATCAAGGGCTTGTCAAATTAACAATGAGGAGACTTGCAAAATGTTTTCTCTCAAAGATTTCATTGCATAATATCTCTATGGGTACAAGGATGAAGTCAACCAATTAATAAACTCTGGGAAAATATATGTTTGAGGGATAATTGCAAAGACTAAACCTGACTTGACCATCCTCAATAATATTTCTGACTCAACCTAGCTGGAAAGGATGCTTTAAAAGATTTCCATTAAATTAATTGGACAAACAGGTTCAAATATGTCATGCTTCATGTCCATGAGAGGTATATGGGTCGAAGAACTGAACAAGGCAACATTTTTAGTCATTTCAGATTTTCTTTTAAAAGTAGACACAAAGTGGTCAAAGGGATTTAAATACTTGGCAATTTTGAGGAAATTTGCAACAAAGGTACAACTATTGAAGATGACAGCAATCAGTGTGAAAAAAACAAATAAAATGAGTAATTTAGGTAAAAAATAGGGTTTTTATAGAAGGGAGAGTAGGAAAAGATGGATTTACGACAATGAGTACAAAGGAGTACGTTGGATGATGTGGCGGCCAACATGGAAGGCGAAGTGGAAAAGGGTGGGTGAGGTGGAGTGAGGAGAGGTGATGTGGTGATGATGTGGAATTGCTGACATGGAATATCGCTTGCATGATCCTACTTGCTTGTTGTAGCGTCATGGTGTTGGCGGAAACCACTTACTGCCCCCAGGGACACCTTAGGTGGTAAGTTATTTCACGAGGTAGTGTTTTCAGGGCTGATCACAGTGGTCGATCACCCCGATGGAAGATTTCCCAAATCTTCCCTTGGGGACAACCTACCACATAAATGTCAAGTCATTTGTGATGTCGGGTTAATTGTATGCGAGTCCCAGATTTGCGTGATGACATCGTGCCACGAAATTCATGTGCCTTTTAACTCCTACTCCACTTTGCCTTGGTGGGGTTGTCCCACTTGCAAATAAAATATATTTTATATATCTTTTCAATCTAAACTTTGGCCCTGTGACATTTCTTATAGCAAGACATCAGATTTTTCAATATACATGTACAAAGATTCCCCTTAACTACATTTTTCTCCTTATATCTATATATATATATAATTTTTATTTTTATTTTTGCATATATATTTTTTACAATTTTTCCTTTTCAAAATAAAAGAAAACTAACTACAACACTTCCAATGTTTATTATGCCCCAATAAGTGATCTCAACAAGTTTTCTTTAGATTTAGAAAATTCTATAACCAATACTCTAAGATTTTCCTTCTTCAAACAATTGTAGGGTTTCTTTGAGAATTAGGAACTAAACATTAGCTCCCTCTAGCCCAGAATGGTCATCTTAATTAATTCGTTGAGGCCTTTCGTCCCTTTGCAACTAGACTGAGGCTTTTCATTCCTCAACAGAATTTGACCCTTAAAATAATATTACTTTGATCCTTAGAACCATGAGTTGACTTCAATAGTTATTTTTTCTTTTTTTCACTGCTCCTAATGCTCCTCTTCCATCCATCTCTGACCATTTTTATTTTCCAAAGATCTTCTAATATTACTTCTTCTGATTTTTGATGTTAATATTTCTTTTGTTTACATTCATCATATAGAAATTACACAAAAGATCTCAACAATAGAAAAAAAAGTGTTATTACGATCATATAGAGACATCCAAACATATGAGACATAGAAATTTACTCGGGGAAAACCCAATCGGGGGAAATCTCAGGAACCTTTTCCTTAGAGAAATTATTCAATTCAACAAGAGATACAATTTGATCTTTTGGTTAAAAAAAGTCAAAATGACCACAAAGATGCCTAGTTAAAACCTAGTCAACCAGATGTTGGAAATAATACTGAGAAGGGGGTGAATCAGTATTATCAGATCAATAATTTAATTTCCCAAACAGATTTGTATACGCTACTTCAGCTAACTGAACTAGCGTGTATACACAACTGTACTTAAAGCAACCAGCGTATATGCAGAGAACTTTTGATTTACCCAATTTATCATGCATTGAACTTTAACCAATATATCAGAGATTTATTAGATAGTGCAGTAAAAGCATAATAAAGCATCACACATAAGCAACACACATGAACACCAAGATATAAGGTGGAAACCTAATGTGGGTGAAAACCACCTATTCATGTCGTCTCTGTCTTCTTTTAATAATAAGAAAAAAAATTTACAATCTTGTACTAGTGCAGACTTATACCAATACACAGGCTTCTACCTACAGAATGTTACAACCTTCTCTCGTTCTCCAGCTTCTACTGGAAGGGAGCTGCAACCCTCTAACTCTTGTACTAGCTGATATGTTGACTAGTATGTAGGCTGCGACCTACATAAGGCTACGACCTTCTTTCTTCCTACAAGGACCACGTTTCATAAATTTTTAGACTGGATCCATCAACAACATTATAACTGCATTTCAATCATCAAATACATCTGCATCAACCAATCACTGAAACTCAAACATCACTTTCTGAATCACCCATAATTGAATCTATCAATCACTTTGACAATTAATTTGATCAGTCAGAATGTTGTCACCATAATACAGTCACCAGAACCCAGAATTCTGCAACAACAAACAGAAACAACTGAAACATACTTTATAAGGTATACGCTACTTCCATGTGTTGAACCTGCGTGTATATGTGCTTTTCTCAAAGCCAACCAACATATACATCTACAAATATTAATTTATAATTCTGCAGCTATTCCAGACTTCAATTATACCCAGATCATAATATTTACATAATAACACATGCATCAGTGTTCAGATCTAGAATATACATGATCAAACCACATAATGATAATTCATTTCAAGCCTTAAGATCTCGATCCAGCATTAGATCTTATCCTTCATCAACCGCTAAAGTTCATCCTTGGTTCAGATCAAACACAACACCATAAGCCAATAACCTGCATACTAGATCTCACAATTCATCAGATATTCGATACTTGCACACCTTGGCCTAATGATCTTCTCTTCCTTTTATAGTTTTAGGAATTTCTCAATACCATGGACCAAAACCACTTAGGACTAATACCTTGGACCAAATACCTAGGGTCAATACCTCGGACCAAATACCATGGATCAAAATACCATGGACCAAATACCTCGTACCAAAAACTTAGTTTTCCAACGTATACGTGCTTTTCCTTTTGTGAAAGTGCATGTGTACGTATACGCTACTTGTGGTCAGTGAACCTATGTGTATACGTAGCTTGGTCAAGGTGAACCTACGTATACCTCTCTTTCTTCATTCTGTGAAGTCTGATCTGTAATTCTTTGTTGTTAACCTGTTGTACTGTGATCTTTCATCTGAGTGAGTTGCCATCAAGGACAACACCTGTATCATAATGCCAACAATCTCCTCCTTTGGACTTGATGGCAACAACAACACCAAGTCACTCTCCCCCTTCGACATCAAGGGAAAAGGGTCATGCTCCCCCTGAGTACATGTTGAATTCTATGATATGTTGAAATGTACTAATTGAGCTCCCATGATTGAGTCCATGCTCCCCCTGAGCACTAGCAAAGTCTGCAAGAAGATTTTCTAAAAGAATAACATGACTCTATAAATCAAATATGTGAGGATGACCTTCCTATCACCAATGATTCATACACACATCCATCTCCCAACCAAGTGCAGATATACCAAATTTGACTCATCCACCCAACCAAGTGGGGATATACCAATTGTTTATACATGACAAAAACAAGAAATATTACATCATCCATCCCATGCATAGTGGGGTTACAAATTAGGTCTTTTCATGACCTTTACATTAAATGATATACATGACATTTATAATAAGGACAATCGATCAAAACAAGACCATAATAGTCATCAGCAACTATCATACACCATATGTAAGCTGCACCATAAACAACATTAGTATCAATGACTTGTATATTTCCATCATCAAAAGAGTCACTTGAATCAAAGCAACTATGTGGATATTCTAAGGTAATGCCAACAATGCATTATTAGAGGCATATGCTCCCCATGAACCTGTGCCAGATGTTCATTGTTAGATCTGATCATTGCAGATGTCAATAAGAAATATCAAGACATAATTATCAATTAGATATACATCAATTTATCAAAAACTTATGAGGACCAACATATTTCCACATGTTATCAGCAGATTGTAACCAACATCAAACAGAGCAGATAATTGATTGAATCATATCAGACCCTTTTTCCTGAGTCTGCCCCACTGCTTTTCCTCATACCAAGATATACACGACTGTGCCCACAGAAACATGTGCATGTACGCGACTACACTTCATGAAACTCACGTATAACAACCTTTCTCTGAAAAATTGGATTTAACAGTAGGATGATGCAGCAACTACTCCCTGATTTTGTTTGAGATATTCAAATGTCTCTCTGGGCAATGGTTTAGTGAATATATCAGCAACCTATTTTTTGGAGGGAACGTACTCCAATTTGACCTTTTGTTCAAGCACTTGTTCACGTAGAAAATGATATTTGATGGGTATGTGCTTGGTCTTGGAGTGCATGATTGGATTCTTTGAAAAACTGATGGCACTTGTATTATCACATAGAATGGAGATGGGTGGAGTACATGTGATCTAAATGTCTTTCAATGTTTGCATCATCCAAAGTAGTTTCGTGCAGCAAGATGCAGCAGCCACATATTCTGCTTCAGTTGTAGATAATCCAATTGAACTTTGTTTCTTGCTGAACCAAGACACTAACCTGGAACCCATATAGAATGCACCACCACTAGTGCCTTTTCTATCATCAACACTTCCTACCCAATCAGCATCTGTATATGCATGAAGAGTAAGATTTTCATCTCTAGGATACCATAAACCAAAGTTTTGTGTTCCTTTAAGATATTTGAAAATCCTTTTGACTACCTAAAGGTGTGATTCCTTTGGATTTGCTTGGAATCTTCCAACTATTCTTATTGCACGCATGATGTCAGGTCAGGTACCTGTTAGATAAAGCAGACTGCCAATCATGGATCTGTAAGTTGGTTGATGTATTGCTACTAATTCATCATTTGAGCTGAGACTGCATCCTGTTACCATTGGGGTACATACTGGTTTAGAATCTTCCATGCCATACTTTTTCAAGATCTGTTTAAGATATTTGGTTTGTGAAAGAAAAATACCGTCTTTATTTTGTTGAACTTGTAGACCAAGAAAATAGGTAAGCTCACCAAGCAAGGACATTTCAAATTCTTGTTGCATTACTGAAGTAAAATTCTGACTCAGGGATTCTTCATTGCTACCAAAAATGATATCATCAACATAAACAACAATTATTAGCAATTTATCAGTGTCAATCTTTGTATATAGATTGCTATCTGCTGACCCCTTTGAAAAACCCCGTTGGTGGAGATATTTGTCAAGACAGTAATACCAGGCCCTTGGAGCCTGATTTACACCATAGAGAGCCTTTCTGAGTCTGCATACAAGTTTTGCATCATTTCCAAGAAGGAATCTTTCTATTTGTTCAATATATACTTGTTCTTCTAAGTCTCCATTAAGGAAGGTAGATTTTACATCCATTTGGTATACTTTGAATTTCTGAAAACTAGAAAGAGCAAGAAACATCCTTATGGCTTCAAGTCTAGCAATCGGTGCAAAATTTTCTTCAAAATATATACCTTCTTGTTGAGCATATCCTTTACAAATGAGTCTGGCCTTGTTTCTAATAACTTCTCCATTTTCATTCAACTTGTTTTTTAATATCCATTTAGTTCCTATGTTATTTTTATCATGAGGTCTAGGAACTAATTCCCAAGTATTATTCTTTTCAATTTGCTCAAGTTCTTCATTCATGGCCTTGACCTAACATTCATCTTTGTATGCTTCATTTACATTTTGAGGTTCGGTGGAGGATAGTAATGCTAGATAGCTTGAGGTTTCTGTAATAGTTCTTCTTGTCTGTACACCTGCCTCTTTTCCCCTAAAATTTGAGTTTCGGGATGATTTTTATGAACATACCTAGACGTAGTCTTTTCTTATACCATTATCTCTTCTTTTGGTGCTTCATTGGTTTCTTCTTCAGAATCATTGTGATTTGATGTGGGAAAATAATCCCCATTTTCTTCATTGTCATAATCTTCGGTTTTTATCTGTTTTGGATTTTTGCATGCTTCATCAACTACAACATCAATACTTTCAACAATTTTCCCAAGTCTTTTATTATAACATTTATATCCTTTAC